>CAUYRT010102427.1:0-18968 GCA_963574885.1 Lepilemur ruficaudatus
GGAATTAGCTGGGACAATATGAAGACTAAATGGAATACACAATTTTTTTTTTTTTTTTTTGAGACAGAGTCTCACTCTGTTGCTAGAGCTAAAGTGCCATGGCTTCAGCCTAGCTCACAGCAACCTCAAACTCCTGGGCTCAAGCAATCCTTCTGCCTCAGCCTCCTGAGTAGCTGGGACTACAGGCATGTGCCACCATGCCTGGCTTTTCCCCTTCCCCTTTTAATGTTACAGTACCCTGGGCTCTTCTTTGCTTAGACCTCTTCTTTTCCCAGGCTATACTCACCTCCTTTGTGATCTTATCCAGTCTGCTGGATAAGACTTTGGTAATCCTTAGATACAATGAGTATGCTTTAAATTATGATTTTTTTCCTTGAGACAGGGTCTCCCTCTGTCACCCCGGCTAGAGTACAGTAGTATGATCATAGCTCACTACAGCCTCTAACTCCTGGGCTCAAGTAATCCTCCTGCCTCCTGAGTAGCTGTCACTACAGGTGTGTGCCACCACGCCCAGCTCATTTTTCTAGTTTCTGTAGAGACAGGTTCTCACTCTTGCTCAGACTGGTCTCGAACTCCTGACCTCAAGCAATCCTCCCGCCTTGGTCTCCCAGAGCACTAGGATTACAGGGGTAGTGGCTCACAGGTGTGTACGGCTAAGGGCCTATAAATTTCTTAAGTATCTCCACATGATGCTAGTAATTTCTTTTCCCCTAAATTAGTTTAGATTGTTTTCCAGTAAAATTCTCACCAGTGTATGACATTAATTTTTGATCTCTATGAGAAGAGAAAAGAGTATAGGCAAAAGCGAAAGGGTGTGCTTTTCTAGAACAGCTCATTTAGGGATTTTCATGTCTTCTGTCTCTTCAGGTAAACAGCCTTGCTCTCAAGTCCACATTACCCTAGATTGATCTCCTTCCTGCCTACCCACCTACCCACTTTCCTCCTTCCCTGCCTTTTAAAGGAAAGAAAAGAGGAAGGGTAGCTCAGCTTGCTGAAAATTTTCCATAAAATTTCCTTCATAGCTCAAAGGCCTTAGTAAGGGCCATTCCAATGAAGAATTGTACATTCTGTATGATACTTCACATGGTAAACTTGTGTACCAGTTTGTATTTTCACAAAAACATGATTTACAAACTCCTTACAGATTAAAAACTGCAAGGGAAGTCTATGATTGATTTAAATATCAGGGTGTTAGACATGCTCAGGGTGACTGTTGTCAGTACAGGAAGCCATTTCTTCTAGAATCAACATAAAATGTTCATTGATACTTACTTCAACATTCACAGTGTGGTAATCTGAACTGGGGGGTAGCCAGGTATGATTAGCTTCAGAAAAACCAGCATTTGAGCTATTGTCCCACTGCATTGGTGACTTTGAAAGAAGGGTATTCTATGTCAAAAGAAAAAACAATAGTCTGGTTATTAAAAGAAATGTGCTTTGGTCCTGATTCACTTTATAATTATTTAATTCCCTTTAGTTCTTAGCATTCATGATGAAAAGGCCTTAACATTCAGTATCTACACCAGTTTAACACTTTTAATTGAGAAATAGCAAATAACATCTTGAGTTTTAAATAAACTATACTAATTAAACTTTAATACATACTTGGAATCTTTGCTGCTTTTCCTTAAAAATGAGTAATGTAGGATTTCATGATGTGCTATTACCAACTTACGCTACTTTATTCTCCTGTGGTACAGTGATGGTGAATTTAAGAATACTGCCATGTACAATTGAGCTTGAATTCTCTCCTGCTCATTTATCCAGCCTGGTTACTGCTCATGAGTGCACACACACAAATTTAGGAGCTGATGAAGAAAAAGTCTCACCTTAATCAAATATTAGAGAAGTTGGATCTCATACACTTAAAAGCTAACCATGCAAATGTAAAGGTTCAAGATCAGTCATCTACCCAGCAAAGCAATTGTGAAATCTGTAGCCTTAAACAAAAACAAAATGAAAACCACTCAACTCTGAGGCTGTGCATTGCACTTAACATATTAATAAAAGGAAGAGTTTGTGCTATGGTCACCTGAGATCTAGCAGGACAAATAAAACTAAAATATTAGAGACCATTATCCTAAATGTGAAGTATCTCAAAAATGGAAAAACAAACACCACATATACTCTCTAATAAATTGGAAGTAACAGATGGGCACACAAGTACACAGAGGAAAGTAAAAGTCATTGGAAATCAAGCGGGCGGGGACAGGAGGGGAAGGGCAAAAACCAAAACCCACCTAACAGGTACAATGAACACTATCTGGGTGATGGGCGCACACTTACAGCCCTGACTCAAGCCATATATCAAAAACATCTATGCCCCCTTAATATTTTGAAATAAAATTTTAAAAAGAACTAAAGAAATGAGTATTCCTAACTCATGTTTCAAGTAGAGGGCAATGAATAATATTCCAAACTAAACCACTGGTTCTCAAACTTTAGTGTGCCTAAGAATCTGCTAGAAAACATCTTTAAAATGCAGATTCCTGGGTTCTATCCAAGATATTCAGTTGTGTGGCTCAAAGAGCAGCATTTTTCATATGCTCCCAAGCCACCAAGAAAGCTGAAAATTCTTACTAACATTGAGAAAGAAAAGCAAAGAAACCATGATTTTCAGCAATGGAATACTGATAGTAAAGTCTCAGATTTAGCAAAAAAAAAAAGTTTCACAGGTATTGTGCATGCTTACATTGTATTAAACTTACAATATCATAGCTTTCACTGAGATTTGAAGCGAAAGTATTTCCCATTCCTATTTCTTCTCCATAGTAAGTTATGGGAGTTCCAGGGAGTGTGAAAAGAAGCATGTTCATCATGTTGACGTATGCATTCCCCAAACGAGAAGTCAGCCGGGAACTGTCTGGTCTGCCAATCTGAAAGGCAAATATTTTTAAGAACATAGCTCTATACAGTTTTCTGGAAGATTTGCCCTATTTCATAGAAAGTTCAGGCAGAGAAACCAGGTAGCTGTGGGTACCTTGGCATCAGCAAGCCTGGATTTGAGAACTAGGCCCACTGCTTGCTGGGTAACTGACCAATTTTCTATCTTGGCCACTGATGATCAACAAAATGGTGATAACAATTTACTTCACAATAATATTGCAAGTAAGATGAATATTAGAGGGTACCTATTCATATTTTCTCACATTTGGATAAAAGAATATTGATAAGAAACAAAAATGTTTCTTCCATTGAGAGCAAGACAAGAGAACAAGGAAATGACAGGTGTGGGAGAAATACTTATGTGCCCTCTTTTTAAATTGTTTTTACTGATGAACTATTTGAAGCAAATTTTAAAAAGTAAATCAACTTTCAGAAAGAAATTTACATAGTCTAAGATGAAATTTTGTAAAGTGTTTTCTATTTTTAAATATAGTTCTGTGTTAAATGTTCTAGGACATATTATCACATCTTATTTAAATAAAAGTTTGTTTAAATAAGTTTATTTAGCTGGGCACGGTGGCTCATGCCTGTAATCTTAGCACTTTGGGAGACTAAGGCAGGAGGATCACTTGAGGCCAAGAGTTCAAGACCAGCCTGAGCAACATAGAAAGACCCCATCTGTACAAAATATAGAAAAATTAGCCAGACATCATGGCACATGCCTGTAGTCCCAGCTACTTGGGAGGCTGAGGCAGGAGGATCACTTGAGCCCAGGAGTTTGAGGTTGCAGTGAGCTATGATGATGCTACTGCACACTAGCCTGGGCAACAGAGCAAGACCCTGTCTCCAAAAAACCAAACCAAAAAGAAAAAAGTTACCTGACCACTCTTTTCCATATTTCATAACACCACAACTGAACTCTAATGTGCATATGCTTAGCATGGCACTTTACTGTTTAAAAATTACTTTCACATCTATATCTTATTTCCCTCCTCCACAACAATGCTATCAGATACTACCTTCATTTTACAAATGATAAAACAAGTTCTGAGAAATTGTATCATTTATTCAAGTCTCAATGTAAGACAGAACCAACCTTTGAACTTGAGTCTTAAAACCAGAACTTTATTGATACAATTCAGGAAAAGAGAAGCTGTTTTTATTTTCTTAGATGAATTAAAATGATCTTTATATTTTTATAGACCATTGTAAAGTATTAGTCTATTTTCATGGCCAGAAAACTAGGTTAATTTTTGCCTCCATCCTTTTATTCTTTTCATTATCATGAGATCTGACAAGAAACTCTTTGATTTCGCAAGCCTTCTGGACACAGAGCACTTCCCCCATCCCCGAATTGAGATCAGGAAATATTTCCACAAGTACTTCACAGCAATGGACACAGATCAGGGCCTCTCTCAGGCTGAGAGATGTCCCAGTCACCTATGATGTTAGAGACTTTCAATATATCAAGAAAACAAATGCTAAAACTACATTACAAAATTTATGATAATGGGGATACTGTGAGAATAGCAGAGTAAGGGCCTCCAAAAATCTCCATAAACTCAAGGTCAATTCTGGAAAAAACTGTAAAAATCCTTTTTTTTTTTTTTTTTTTTTTGGATCACCTAAAATTAAAGGCTTACAAAAATCCAAAGAGTAGTTATTCAAGAAAAACAGCTGGATCTCAGTAAGAACAGTGAGTTTTGTAGCATTTTGCCCTAATCTCATGCCCTTCTCAGGTCCATGATAGCCTTGAAAACCAATAGCCTTGCAACTATAGTAGCTGTGAAAACCAGCAGCCCAGAAGCCACTGGAAGGATAGAATGGGTTTCAAATTTGCCAAAATCTCTATCCCTAGAGAACTGTCACTATTTGCCCTTTCTGGTGGCTCACTTTTAGTTGGATGTTTTATGATCCCAGAGCCGGCTGTATGTAAGCAACAGCCCATCTCCAGGGCATCTGCAGAAAACAATCAGCAGTTGTTTAACATTGCACCTGCCTGCTGTGGTATTACCAACTGGTGGCTAACCAGAGGCTGACCAACAAAATTAAGAGAAGACCAGGGGAATGAAATGTCCATAATAGACTTTCAAAGATTCCAACATATTCCTGGGACTCTATAAGGCCACGTTCATGAGCAAGACTGTTTGTACAGTGAGAGCTGTGCAGATGTCCAGGGAAGACCTGAGAAGGCTCTAATCTTTCACCTGGCTTACATTAAGGCTCTGTGCAAGCAGAAAGTGTAGACTAAGGCAGAGTTGTGCACTGCCTGGTAGAGTGTTGAATGCATGCTCCCACACACACACACAGAGTCCTTCAGCAAAGGCTGCAAGACTTATTGGTTCAAGGCATCTAAGGAATTTCTTGGCAGTCAGTAGCTGACCAAGCAAAGACATCTCTGGTCACACAGAACAAAGAATTAATCCAAGAAAGTCACTAAAGAAACAGACAGCAATGACAACAAACACTGGGCAAGGGAGAATGTGATTTCCAGAATCGCCGTATTATTTAAAATGTACAGTTTGAACAAAAAATTACAAAACAGGCAAAGAAACAGGAAAATATGGTCTATACATAGCAAACCCCCAAAAGCAGTCAATAGAAAATGTTGCTGAGGAAAACCAAACATTGGACTTACTAGACAAAGACTTTAAATCAGCTATTATCATATGTTCAAAGAATGAAGCTGTATCTAAAAAATTTAAAGAAAGTATGTTAATGTCTCATCAAATATTATCAATAAAGAGAAATTAAGAAAAAGAATATTAGAAATTTTGGAGTTGAAAAGTACAATAACAAAATGAAAAATTCACTAGAAGGACTTGACAGATTTGAACTGGCAAAAGAATCAGAAAACTTGAAGACAGATCAATTGGGAATATCTAGTCTGAGAACCAGAAAGAACAGAATGAAGAAAAATGAGCACACTCAGAGACCTGAGACCATCATGCATACCAACATATGTGTAATGAGAATCTCAAAAGGAGAAGGGAGGGAGAAATAATAATTCAAAAACCAAATGGCCAACAACTTCCCAAATTGGATGAAAAACAATTCTGCACATCTAAGAACCTGAATGGACTCCAAGTAGGAGAAAATTTTAAAAACCTACACCTAGACATACCAGTCAAACTATTAAGAGATACAGAAAGAATCTTTAAAGGAACAAAGAAAATTGATAAATCACATACAAGGGATTCTCAATAAGATTAGCAACTGACTTATCAGAAACCATGGAGGCCAGAAGGCAATAGAATAACATATTCAAAGTGATGAAAGAAAAAAAAACCTGTGAACCAAGATTTCTATATCCAGCAAAATTATTCTTCAATAATGAAAGAGAAACAAGATACCACTTCACACCTACTATGATGGGTATAATTTTATAAAAACAAAACAGAAAATAACAAGTGTTGGTGACGATGTGGAGAAATCAGAACCCTCATACATTGCTTATGGGAATGTAAAATGGGAATGTCACTGTGGAAAACAGTTTGGCAATTCCTCAAAAAGTTAAACACAGAAGTACTATATGAACTAGCAATTCCACTCTGAGGTATATAGCCAAAAGGATTGAAAGCAGGGGCTCAAACAGATACTTGTAGAATAACATTCATGGCATTATTCCAGTAGCCACAAGAGGAAAACAAACTAAATGTCCGTCAACAGATGAATGGATAAACAAAATGTGGTATATACATACGATGGAATGTTATTCAGCCATAAAAAGGAATGAAGTTCTGATACATGTTATGATATGAAGGAAACTTGAAAACATTATGTTAAGTAAAATAACCTATAAACAAAAGAACAAATATCGTATGATTCCACTTTTAATAAGATAGGTAAAATAGGAAATTTATAGAGACAGAAAATAGAATGGAGGATGTCAGAGTAGAGATGAGGAGTTACTGTTCAGTGGGTACAGATTTTCTATTCAGGATGATGAAAATTTCTGGAAATGAATAATGGTGATTGTTGCATAACATTGTGAATGTACTTAATGCTACCGAATTATACATTTTTAAATGTTTAAAATGATAAGCTTTATGTTACATATACTTTAAACAATTTTTAAAAGCCATGAAAAGTTCCCCAGGAATTCATAATAAATAATTAGAAACTAATAAACAAGTTCAGCAATGTTGCCAGATTTATGATCAATATATATAGATCTATTGTATTTTTATATACTAATAATGAACAATCCAAAAATAAAATTAAGAAACCAGCTGGGTATAGTGGCATAAGCCTATAATCCCAGCATCTCAAGAGGCTGAGGCAGGAGGACCTTTAAAGCCAGCAATCTGAGACCAGCCTAGGCAACATAGTAAGACCCTGTCTCTAAATTTTTTTTTTAAATTATCTGGGTGCACTGGCATGTCCCTGTAGTCCCAGCTACTGAGGAGGCTGAGGTGGGAGGAGGATTTTTTGAGCCCAGGAGTTCAAAACCAGCCTAGGTGATATAGTGAGACCCCATTTCAAAAAGAAAATAAAAAATAAATAAACAATTCTATTTACAATGGCGTCAAAAGAATAAAATACTTAGAAATAAATTGAACCCAAAGCATAAGACTTATACACTGAAAAATACAAAATGGCATTGAAAAAAATTAGAGAAGACCTAAATAAATGGAAATATATTCATGTTTGTGGATTGGAATACTTAATATTGTTAAGATGGAGTGACTACCACAAGTGACATGCAGATTCAATGCAATCCCTATCAAAGACTATCATTTCCTTCATTGCCTTGTTGACAATCAATTGATGGTAAATATATTTCCAGACTCCCAGTTCTGTTCATCTATCTGTTCATCCTATGCCAGAACCACACTGAGATGGTTACTGTAGCTTTGTTGTAAGTTTTGAAATGCGGAAGTGTGAGTCCTCCAATGTTGTTATTTTTTCAAGATTGTTTTAGCTGTTATGGGTTCCTTACTTTTCCTGGGATTTTTTAAAATCCTGTTTTTTATTGTAATGCCTCTCAAAAATTTCCTGGGATTTTGATAGGGTTTGCATTGAATGTGCTGCACTGGGCATGAGGACTTACCATCCAATTAGGCCATTTTCCTTCTGGCATGTTTTCCATCCAAGATGTGATAACCTCATACACACTGTTCCCAGAAAGAGTGTCTAGCATGGTGAGGTAATTGTTGAAGGGAAAATCAGCTTCTTGGATAAACGGCAACCCGTAGTACAACATGGTTCTGTCAATGCTCTCTGCATAGGCTTCGATCCCTATGAACCTGTAAGAGTTGGCAGGGTTCAGTGTCACTAGCGCCTGTCAGAAGAATGTGAAGATGCTTTGCAGCTGATCATATTTCATTTACAAGATGTAGGAGCTGAACGCATACTTTTTTTTTTTTTTAATAGACAGAGTCTTGCTCTGTTGTCCCAGCTAGAGTGCAGTGATATCATTATAGCTCATTGCAACCTCAAATTCCTGGGCTCAACCTATCACCCTGCCTCACTCAGCCTCTCGAGTAGCTCAGACTATAGGCGCTTATCACCACGCCTGGCTAGAGATAGGGTCTCACTCTCGGCTCAACTGATCTCGAACTCCTGAGCTCAAGCAATCCTCCCACCTCCACCTCCCAGAGTGCAAGGATTACAGGCATGAGCCACCACCCCCAGTCTGAATGCACACTATCAACCTTACAGGGTCAGAGGTCACTAGAAAGCATAGGCAAGCCAAACGGCCAAGAAATGTCATGTTGGTCATCTGGACAATTTCTCATTTGTAATAAACCCAAAAAGTGGCCTAATACTAGGTCATGCCTAAGAGTTAAATACTTTTGCATCTCAATATTATTACCTTCTTTATAAACCTGATTAAGACTCAGTTAACATCCATGAAGACTTTCTTTAGCAATTCTCATCACTCCATTTAAAATTTAAAGTATACATCTGCAAATATAAGTTCTTTTCCCAAAAGAACTTCCCCTTACATTTGAGTCCTTATGAAGTCTTGCCTTATTGGTGTGCACTCTCAATTCCTGAAAACCAAACACTCTTTGCGGAAGACACATTTGCCTGAAATGACCCCAGTCAATGCTGTTTTTAGCTGTTTGAGGCTGCGCATTAATGGGTAAGTGCACAGTCTCTGGAGCCCAACTGTCTCAGTTTAAATCCCATCACTGCCATTACTACCTGTGTGACCACTGCCTGCATATTTAGAGCCTCGGTTTCCCCATCTATAAAATGGAGATAGTAATCAGAGTAACTATTTGAAGGAGGGGAAATTAACTTTTTTTTTTTTTTTTTTTTTTTTGGAGACAGGATCTTACTATATTAACCAGGCTGGCCTGAAACACCTGGGCTCAAGCAATCCTCCTGCCTCAGCCTCCTGACTAGCTGCTCTGACAAGTGTACACCACCACACCCAGCTCTGAGGGAAATTTCTTTAACTCTTTTTTTTTTTTTTTGAGACAGAGTCTCACTGTGTTGTCCAGGCTAGAGTGCCATGGCATCAGCCTAGCTCACAGCAACCTCAAACTCCTGGGCTCAAGCAATCCTCCTGCCTCAACCTCCAGAGTAGCTGGGACACTACAGGCATGCGCCACTATGCCCGGATAATTTTTTCTATATATTTTTAGTTGTCCAGCTAATTTCTTCCTATTTTTAGTAGAGACGGGGTCTCCCTCTTGCTCAGGCTGGTCTCGAACTCTGGAGCTCAAACGATCCTCCCACCTCAGCCTCCCAGAGTGCTAGGATTACGGGTGTGAGCCACCACGCCCGGCCTATTTTCTATAGATTCTATGAGGTGATCTGTATAAACTTAGCTATAGTTAATTTTATTGAATGTTTATTATGTGCCCAGTACAATTTTAAGTGTTTTATATACATTATGTCTATAAATGTATTTATGTATTTATATACATTGCAGTTTAGTTGAAACATATGGATTCATACTGTACAAGAAACTATAGCTCTAATAATAATGATAAAAATAATAATAGTTCATGGCTAACATTTAGCTAATATATTTGTTTTTAATTTAATTTTCACAAAACTGTGAAGTAAGGACTGTGATTAGCATCATTTTACAAGAGAGAAAACTGAAAAATCTGCGAAGTTATGCAACATGAGAGAATGCAACCAGACCCTAACATATACGGATTTGTTAAATTATTACTTTAACCTCTGAATTAAAGGGACATGCTGCAGACCACACACCGTGCCTGGGAAAAATGGAAGCATGCTCTATGGTTACCTGTATCTGCCAGCCTCCCTGCTGTATTCGTCCATGATCTGCCGAAAGCCCTGGACGATGTTGTGCATTCCCACCTGTGTGGTGGTGAAGTCGTGGTACAGTTCCGAGTAGTGTGTGACCGTGTCCTTTGAAAGCCAGGACAGCATGGTTATTGTCATTTCACATGTCACATGCCCACAGCTGGCTCTATGTGAATATAGACAACCTTTTCTCTTCAAAGGGCTCAAGCCAAGCAAGGCACACGCTCAAAGATAGTTTTGTGGTTGGAGAAGACTACTCACAGCTCTTACTACTTCATTTGATGCTTCAATTGTTAACTTTATAAATCTAGTAAACACTTTTTCTCTAATTTAAACTACCACTTACCCATTTTAGCAAACTAAATTTTTCCGAACATCAAAACATTAATTATAAATGTGTTTAACAAAGTCCTCCTGAACATTTAATTGTCAACGCTTCAGATGCTTTTAAAGACAAATGATCTTAATGATTATAGAACTCATTATTATATGACTTTATCTGCTCACAAAAATATTAATACACATTTAAATTTGTTTCTTTACCATCTCTATCTTTTATTCTTACTGTTATGCTTCCTCAGGGTTTCAGCATTTTTTTCTGATACTCATTTCTGTGCCTTTCTAGGAATTGCAATAATCTCCTAGAATCAAAAGCAAAAGATTACATCTCATACAACCCGAGGTTATAGGTCCTGGGACAGAACATGGCCTGGACTGGCTGGATGTCTCAAACCTGCATGGCCATCTGTTCGTTGGACTCCTTTCCCCCCCGTCCCCAACGATAGGGTCTTGCTATGTTGCCCGAGCTGGACTCCAACTCCAACTCCTGGGCTCAAGCAATCCTCCTGCCTTAGCATCCCAAGTAGCTAGGGACTACAGGAATATGCCTGCTTCTGGACTCCCTTTTTATAAATGAATTTTCCTTGCTAAATCAAGTGAAAGATTTTTTTTGGAATCATGGATCTTTTTCTGAAATTGCATATTCTTTAAGCTCTTCTCAGCACACATTGTTCTGATCGTGTGTCACTGACTACAAACATATGGCTCTTTTATGACCTCTCATTATAATTAGCAAGGTGATTTCAGGATTTATTTTCCAAGGAGCAGCTCTTTCTATTTGGGACAACTGGCTAATACAGCACCTTTTTTTTCTTCGTTTTTCTTTTTCACTGGAAATCATGTGCAAGAAAAATTAGCTTAATCATAACCTTTGGTTCTTAACATGCTCTCATGATTGGCCTGTACGTGGCCAACTTCTCTAGTTAATAAGTTAATAGTAGTTTAGTAGTTATTTTTATTTTTTTGAAACAGAGTCTCACTCTGTTGCCCTGAGTACAGTGCCATGGTGTCAGCCTAGCTCACAGTAACCTCAAACTCCTGGGCTCAAGTGATCCTCCTGCCTCAGCCTCCCAAGTAGCTGGGACTACAGGCATGTACCACCATGCCCGGCTAATTGTTTCTATATATTTTTAGTTGTCCAATTAATTTCTTTCTATTTTTAGTAGAGACAGGGGTCTCGCTCTTGCTCAGGCTGGTTTTGAACTCCTGACTGTTAGCGATCCTTCCGCCTCAGCCTCCCAGAGTGCTAGGATTACAGGCATGAGCCACCACACCCGGCCTTTATTTGTTTTAATGAACTTACAAGTACCCATAAACTACTACTCAGGAGAAAAGCTAGAAGCTTGATAATAAACCATCTAACCATATTGATTTCATTTTGTTTAACTTTATTAGAAGGGTATCACATTATATGTAATTGTTTTAGATTTTCACTAAGCGTTAACATCAGTGAGATTTACCTATATTGCTATGTGTCACTGTAATTCTTTTTTTTTTACTAACAACATTCTGTTGTGTGAATATACAAATCCAGAATTTTGGAACATATTTTAGGACTTCTGTCTACTTGGCCATTGAAAATAGAGTGACTATAGAATGGTGGTCAACTGGAGGAATGGGGTGGCATGTGAATACCATCTCTCACTTGGGACATAGGGGAAGGTCAGGAATGGAAGGTCACTGGTATGGAACCCTGAAGAGCTCAGATTCTGTAGTGAGATGGGCATGGTTAGGAATCCTGTTTATCACCTCTATAACCTCTCTAAGATTTGCTAAATGGGGATCATGAAACCTTTCTCATAGGATATTGAGAGAGTTAAATGAAATATCATAATAGCCAATAGCATACCGTAGACACTCAGCAAGTGTTAATTCCCTTCCCTTCCAAAGATGTGTCCTTTAACAATGAGAAAAGCGCCTGTGGAATTTAGGCCTTCTCGCTTGAGCTTGAGTGAAATGACAAAAATTGCATTGAGTAAATGTCCTCTATTTTGTGGCCCTTGGTAGAATCCACACTATGTGTGTCCACAGAACCCTTGTCACTGAAGGGCTCCTGAAGGGATCCCTCACTTTGGAGGAACTAGTAGAAGGAAACATCTGGGCATATGCATTTGAAACTCTTGTGTAATTCTAAAGAAAACAATTGAAAGTACTTCCTAGGGACAGGACAGAACTCATCTTCGTAATTGGTATCTCAGGCTAAAAAAGAAAACACTCTCAAGACTTTTCAGAAAAGGCAAAAAAAAAAAAAAGTTGAAAACAAACTTTACCGGGATTTGAGTCTTATTTACTTGGATCTCATCTCTCAGATGCGTTGCTTCTAGAAGAAATTTAACAGCATCGAAACTAAAGCCATCAACACCCTTTGCAAGCCAGAACTGTAAAATTTCCTAAACATAAAGAAGCAAAATGCTTGGTTACATTAATTACATATTATCATAGCATTTAATAAATGTTTTGTCTGTTAATGACTTATCATAAATAGATATTTCTTCATGCAAACAACCACAATATCCATGTCTATTTTTATCTATTTAGCATAGCTGTATCTTACTATAATGAGCTCTCAAGTAACTGCATTTAGGGGCTCCCACACCTTCATATTTGCATTCAGAATTACAATTACATTTGTAATTGATGTTATGAGCATGTTTCCGAAGTTTAGAGAATCCACTCAAAAAGAAAAAATGGGAGGGAAAAACACAGCAGCTCAGTAGTGACCTCCTGGCTCTGTGCTCCCAGAGTAAGGGGTGAAGAACGTGGACAGTTACACACAAGTGGATTGCTCTCCCACAAGAACAGCATCGTGAATCTGCAGCAGGACAAGCAGCACCAGGGAAAAAAAAGGTGAATTGGAGAACTGACCACAAAGTCTGGAGAGTGCAAGATATATGATAGGGAATAGAGCTTGGGACAGCCACACCCACCAGCAGGCCAGGACAGTGTGATCTGACCCAGAGGAGGACAACTGTTCCTCCACTGATCTCCACATCCACTCAGGCAGGAAGGGCCTGCAGTCAGTGCAAAGTTGTGGCAGGGGATGTCAGGCTGTGTGGACAAGAGACAACAGCGGGAAACATTTTGAACTCTCCAGTGCTCTGTGCTAGGTCTGCATTGGATGGGGGAGGGACTGGTCTGAGTGGACACTTCCTGGGTCCACAGGAGGGAGTTTGGAGACAGGTACCTTGCCTCTGGCAGTTAGTGGGACCAGAACAAAGGAGGTGAATGCCAAAAGGGAGGCTCTGTCCCCGGAAACCACCCAAGACTCGGCTGGCGCAGGGTGAGACAGAGAGTGCAGGACCCTTTACTGGACTGATATGAGACAGTGGGACAGGGAAGTAGTGGGGACAGCCAGTGGCTCATTGAGACAGCCTGCCAAACCCAGCACCTGCTGACCCCGGAACAGTCGCCTCCAGTGCTGGCTCTCCATGGGTGGGCAGCAGCCATTTTGGGGGTTCATAGCCTGGAAACGCTATGGTGCATTGCGGTTCTGGGTACCACCCCTTCCCCAGCCCAGCAGGGCAGGCTCCGCCCTTCGAGGCTGGGAGAAAGGAGAAAAGTCACTTTATCTGTGCAACTAATGTGAATCTGCAGGACCTTGAAACTAAGCAATAGGGGGTAGCCTGTTGATTTGGTCCAGTGGGCTGGCTTTAATCATCTGATAAGAACATAACACTAGGGCTTGCCCTTGGTGCCCAGGCCGCTGCCAGCTTTGGGGTTTGTGGACTGGGAAGGAAAATCCCGGCCAGAGCCCTCAGCAATTGTACCAAGTGACACGGCCCCCCCAAGGAGCTGCCTTGCAAGTGTGATGAAAGAGCCTTGAATAACATATTAGCAGCTCTCCCCTAGCAGCAGATCAAGCAACCACAAAGTATATGCTCTCAGGCTTGCAGGTACTAGTTGCCCTTACCCCATATAAAGTGGAAAGAGGGCTCAAGTAACCCTTGGGAGTGATAAGACATTTCCCAAAGATCGGGGCATTCATATGCCCTATTTGGGGGATTAGAGCCCCAACACAGAGGCATCAGAATACCTTGATAATTGGCTCCTCCACACAAACTATAAGCAACAACAGAAAGGATAACCCCATAGCTCAACACAGTGCCTTCCAACTCAAACTATTGGAGGGCAGCGGAGTCACACATACAAGAGTGATTTCACTACCTGGGAGATTAAAAGCAAGGGGTCCAAACTCACTAATCTCCTTTGGCAAGAGGTGAAGACAACAGAGGTAACCCAACAGGATAAAACATCTGTAAGGCAATACAGGACCAGCATGCATCTCCCCAGCACTGTCAAGGAACATCCCTTTGAGGACTTGGAGATAAGGCCATAAACCAACTCCAGCACCCCCCAGTTCTTGACAAAGTAGCCTTATGAGAAAGAATCAATGAAAGAACACAGGAAACATGAAAGATCAGAGAGAAAAGTCACCCCCAAAAGAAAATATTCACTCTCCATCAATACATACCAACTTACACAATATGATTAAATTGACAGAGGAAGAATTCCAAATATGGATTGTAAGAAAACTAATGGAATTGAAGAGAAAATAGAAACCCAAAATAAAGAAGCCACAAGAAAAATACAGGAAATGAATGAAAAATTCTCTAAAGAAATTGAAATACCTCAAAAAAAAAAAAAAAAACAAATTCTGGAAATGAAAGATGCATTTAGGGAACTACAAAACACAGTGGAAAGCCTCAAGAATAGAATGGATCACACAGAGGTAAGAATCCCAGAGCTTGAAGATAATGCCTATGTACTACACAAATCAGATGAAGAACACAAAAACAAGATGAGAACAAAACATACAAGAAATGTGGGATTATGTAAAGAAGCCAAATATAATAATCATAGGCATCCAAGAGAGAGAAGAAAATACACAAGGGCTGGAAAACTTATTTCATGGAATACTGGAGGAAAGTATGCCTGGCCTGGCCAGAAACCTAGATATCCAGATACAAGCAGCACACAGAACTCCTGGGAGACTTGATGTGAAAAGGCAATCACCACATCATATAGTTATTAGGCTGACCAAAGTAAACATAAAACAAGCAATCCTTTGAGCAGTGAGACAAAAAAAAAAAAAAAAAAAAAAAAAAAAAAACAGATAACCTACAAAGGAAAACATATCAGACTAACTGTAGACTTCTCAACTGAAACTTTACAAGCCAGAAGAGACTTGGCACCTATCCTCAATCTTCTAAAACGGAATAATGCCCAACCTAGAATTCTCTACCCGGCAAAACTAAGCTTCATCTATGAGGAAGAAATAAAGCCCTTCCCAGACAAGCAATCACTGATGGAATTTTCAAAGACCACACCTACCCTACAGGAACTACTCAGACCTGCATTATACACTGAACAGCGCAAAAGACACTCACCAAAGTAAAATAAGTCAAGAGTTAAAGTCTAGAACATGGATTGCATGATGGCACAGGAAGTAAAACAAAACACTGGAATGGAATTCACCCAACAGTATGAATGGAAATCTACCCCAAATATCAATCCTCTCAATAAATGTAAATGGCTTGAATTATCCTCTGAAGAGACATAGACTGGCAAAGTGGATAAAAATTCACAAGCCAAGTATCTGCTGTCTACAGAAAATGCATCTAACCCACAAAGATACTTTCAGGGTCAAGGGATGGAAAACCTTCCTCCA
The DNA here is from genome assembly GCA_963574885.1 of Lepilemur ruficaudatus. Classification (NCBI taxonomy): domain Eukaryota; kingdom Metazoa; phylum Chordata; class Mammalia; order Primates; family Lepilemuridae; genus Lepilemur; species Lepilemur ruficaudatus. The sequence continues at coordinate 16,130 of CAUYRT010102427.1, forward strand.
GGCAAATGGAAGCCAAAAGAAAGTGTGGGTAGCTATACTCATTTCAGATAACATAGGCTTTAAAATAGCAAAAGTAAGAAAGAACAAAGATGGCCACTATATAATGGTGAAAGGGAAAGTCCAACAAGAAGACTTAAGAATTCTTAATATTTATGCACCCAACTCGGGAGCACCCAGATACATAAAGCAAATCCTGTTTGATCTAAACAGCATGATAAACAATAACACCATAGTAGCTGGGGATTTCAACACCCCACTGAGAGAATTGGACAGATCTTCCAAACAGAAAATAAGCAAAGAAATAATGGACTTAAATAGAGCTCTAGAACAAAAGGGTCTAACAGACATCTACAGAATATTCCACTCAAATAAAGCCAAATATACATTCTTCTCATCAGCCCGTGGAACTTTCTCCAAAATTGATCACATACCTCAACACAGATCACAAATCAGACCTCAACAAATTCAAAAAATATATAAATTATACTATGTATCTTCTCAGATCACAGTGGTATAAAATTAGAGTTCAATTTCCAACAGAAATACTCACCACTTCACAAAGACATGGAAATTAAACAACCTATTGTTGAATGACCATTGGGGTCAAGGAGGAGATACAGAGGGAAATCAAAAGATTCTTCAAACTAAATAATAACAGGGACATAAGCTATCAAAACCTGTGGGATACAGCAAAAGCATTCCTGAGAGGAAAACTAATTGCATTAAATGCTCACATCCAAAAAACAGAAAGCTCAAAAATCAACAAACTAATAAACTGTCTCAAGAAACTGGAAAAGGAAGAGCAAAATTAATTCCAAACCTAGCAGAAGAAAAGAAACAACTAAGATCAGAGAAGAACTAAATGAAATTGAGAACAAAAGACCTATATAGAAGATCAGTAAAACCAAAAGCTGGTTTTTCAAAAAGATAAACAAAATTGACAGCCCTCTTGCTAAATTGACAAGAACTAGGAGGGAAAGAACTCTAATAAACGCAATTAGAAATGAAAAAGGAGAGGTCACAACAGACACCATGGAAATATAAAACATTATCTTTGAATACTATAAAAACCCATATGCCCCAAAACTACATAATGTGGAGGAAATGGACAAATTCCTGGAAACATACACTATCCCTAAGTTCACCCAGGAGGTAGCAGAATTTCTGAATTGACCAATCTCAAGCTCAGAAATTCAAATCAAAAGTGCAATATCTTTTACAATAGCCTCAAAGAAAATTAAATATCTAGGAATATATTTAACGAAAGAAGTGAGAGACATATACAGGGAGAACTATGAAACACTAAGAAAAGAAATTGTAGAAGATGTAAACAGATGGAAAAATATATCTTGCTCATGGATTGGCAAAATCAACATTGTTAAAATGTCCATACTACCCAAACTGATCTACAGAATTAATGCAGTCCCTATGAAAATACCATCATCATTCTTTACAGATCTAGAAAAAATAATTCTTCACTTTGTATGGAACCAGAAAAGACCTTGTATAGCCAAAGCAATCTTAACTAAAAAGAACAAACTGGGAGGCGTCAGTCTTCCAGACTTCAAGCTGTACTACAAAGCAATAATAATTAAGCAGCCTGTTACTGGCACAAGAACAGAAACATTAATCTTTGGAACAGGACTGAGATTCCAGAGATGAAACCATCTGCATATGGTATCCAATCTTTGATAAAGCAGACAAAAATATACAATGGGGAAAAGAATCTCTTTTCAATAAATGGTGCTGGAAAACCTGGATAACTACATGCAGAAGATTGAAACTGGATTCCCATCTCTCACCTTTTACAAAAATCAATTCACAATGGATAACAGACTTAAACCTAAGGCACGAAACCTTAAGAATCCTAGAAGAAAATGTAGGGAAGACTCTTTCAGACATTGGCCTAGGCAAAGAATTTATGAAGAAGACCCCCCAAGGCAATCACGGCAGCAACAAAAATAAATAAATGGGACCTGATCAAATTTAAAAGTTTCTGCACAGCCAAGGGAACTATCATTAGAGTGAACAGCCTACAGAATGGGAGAAAATACTTGCTTTCTTCACATCTCATAAAGTGCTGATAACAAGAATCTATGTAGAACTCAAAAAAATCAACAAGAAAAAAATCAAACAACTCCATCAATACTTGGGCAAAGGACATGAAGAGAAACTTTTCAAAAGAAGACAGAATAATGGCCCGCGAACATATAAAAAAATGCCCAACATCTCTAATCATCAGGGAAATGCAAATCAAAACCACAATGAGATATCACCTAACCCCAGTGAGAATGGCTTTTATCAAAAAGTCCCAAAACAACAAATGCTGGTGAGGATGTGGAGAGATAGGAACACTCTTACATTGCCGGTAGGACTGAAAATTAGTACAACCTCTGTGGAAAAGAATTTAGAGATACCTCAAAGAGCTAAAAATAGAAATACCATTTGATCCAGCAGTAGCACTACTAGGCATCTACCCAAAGGAACAAAAGACATTCTATAATAAAGACATCTGCACTCAAATGTTTATGGCAGCACAATTCACTATTGCAAGGATGTGGAAACAACCCAAGTGCCTGTCAATCCGCGAGTGGATAATACAATATGGTATATGTATACAATGGAATACTGCTCAATTATAAAAAATTATGGTGATCTAGCATGTCTTATATTTTCCTGGATAGAGCTTGAGCCCATACTCCAAAGTGAGGTATCACAAGAATGGAAAAATAGGCACCACATGTACTCACCGTCAAACTGGCACTGACTGATCAACACTAAGGTGCTCACACAGTAGTAATATTCTTTGGGGGTAGGGAGGTTGGGGGTGAGTAAACTC
>CAUYRT010102429.1:0-15945 GCA_963574885.1 Lepilemur ruficaudatus
AACCTCAAACTCCTGGGCTCAAGCGATCCTCCTGTCTCAGCCTCCCGAGTAGCTGGGACTACAGGCATGAGCCACCATGCCCGGCTAATTTTTTACATATATTTTTAGTTGGCCAATTAATTTCTTTCTATTTGTAGTAGAGATGGGGTCTCGCTCTTGCTCAGGCTAGTCTTGAACTCCTGACCTTGAGTGATCGACCCGCCTCGACCTCCCAGAGTGCTAGGATTACAGGCGTGAGCCACCGTGCCCGGCCCAGGACGATGTAGTTTTAACATATAATTTGATCCAGGATCATACAAATTCAGGTTTGGTGAGTGCTTTAAGAGAGTGAGTGATTATTAAATTCCTCCCACCATAGGAATGGCAAATGAAGTCTCTCTCCTACATGATTTTGGAGGATAAACTTTTGTGCTGGAAGAACTAGAAGAAGATAATTTGATCGCCAAGTTTTTGGTTCTCTACCTCTACCCCTCTTGTCCCCTCACTTCATTTCTTACTTCTTCCCTTTTTCCTTTCTGCCTCTGTCCATTTCTGACAGATCTGGTGAACAAAGAGCAGATCTGCAGAAAGACGGTGTTCGCCCCCAACCTTGGTGCTGTTGCTGCAGATTGCTTCGCAGCTGCTACCTCCTGAGTTCTGGCAAAGTGCTGGCATCAGTCTTTGTCATCAAAATCCCAGTGTCTGCCCTGTATTCTGAGTGTCCTGCAGAGCCAGTGGGCCAGCTCCAAGCACGGGCTTAGGTGGAAGACTAAAGGGGGGACTAGAGAGAATATTCAGAATGAGATGACAAAGATAAAATAGGGGCAGAATCGGGTAAAAAAAATTTTCACCTGTCTGACTGTATCTTTGTGATGCATACAGCAATGTGCTGGCAGCACTGTCCACCAGAACTTTCTGCAATGATGGAAATGTTCTACATCTGCACTGTCTGATCAAGTGGCCACACTTGGCTACTGATGACTTGAAAAGCAGCTGGAGAGGACTTTTCATTGTTTAATTTTAATTAATTCAAATATAAATGGTCACGCGTGGTTAGTGTTGACTGTATTGGAGACACTAGGTTTAAAGATAGCAGAGCTGGAGGCCAGGCACAGTGGCTCACGCCTGTAATCCTAGCACTCTGGGAGGCCGAGGAGGGTGGATTGCTGAAGGTCAGGAGTACGAAACCAGCCTGAGCAAGAGTGAGACCTCGTCTCTACTATAAATAGAAAGAAATTAATTGGCCAACTAAATATATAGAAAAAATTAGCCGGGCATCGTGGCGCATGCCTGTAGTCCCAGCTACTCGGGAGGCTGAGGCAGTAGGATTGCTTGAGCCCAGGAGTTTGAGGTTGCTGTGAGCTGCGCTGATGCCACGGCACTCTAGCCCGGGCAGCAGAGTGAGACTCTGTCTCAAAAAAAAAAAAAAAAAAAAAAAAAAAAAAGCAGAGCGGGGAGAGGTGGCTTGTGCCTATAGTCCCAGCTATTCAGGAGGCTGAGGCAGGAGGATCGCTTGAGCCCAGGAGTTTGTGGCTGCAGTGAGCTATGATTGTGCCACTGTACTCCAGCCCTGGCAACAGAGCAAGACCTTGTCTCTTTAAAACAACAACAACAACACAAACCAAAGTAAAAATAATAGTAATAACAAAAATAAAAGAGAAATGTAGGAGACCAGGACTCCATTAATGTTGGAGTCTGGAGTACTGGGTTCAGATCCCAGCTCTTCTGTTACTAGCTTGTTACCTAAAGGAAGACACTTAACCTCTCCGTACCTCTTTTTACACAGCTGGAAGATGGAGCTAATCATGTCTACCTTATGGTGTTATAATAGGTATGGTAGATGGGGCCTTGGATGGGAGGAAGGAGTCATTTACCTGTCTACTTAATCAACAAAACTGGCCACAAGTGTCTGGGAGAGGCAGAGGCCCAAGGAAGTGTGACCCTGGATTACCACTTGTGTTGCCATATTGTTGCAGTGGCATCGAGATCTCACATTCACAGCTCTTTTTACTTTTTCAATATTTTCCTTGGAATCTTTCACTTTTATTCTGAGAAACAGGCAAGGCAAACACTATCAGTTTCATTTTGCAGATGAGAAAACAGAGATTTAGAAAAAAGATACTAATTGTCCAAAATGTTACACCGAGGAATTAGAGGAGACAACAATCTCACAGCGAGTCAGGGCCAAGCCTCCCTAGGTCCCAGGCTGCAGGAAAGTCTTCAAACCTGCATGTGCTACAAAAGAGCCTCTTCTTAATTCTGTTCCCTTCACCTCTCCAGTCAACTCGTGGCGTGATATTCCTCCTTGTATTGACAGATTGACAAAAGTGCGTAACAAAACTTTGCTCGCTGGAAGACAGCAACTGCAATGTTTGCCACCTCGGAATCCCATACATGGCTTCCACATGGCTGAGCAGAAATGCTCTTGTCCTGCTATCTCATCCTTTCTCTCGCTAAGTCTGTCAGTGCTTGCTACTCAGGCACCGAGAGTATTTCAGCAGACTGTTGCACATTCATTTGCCTCTATTTTCATGCCTATAATCACGTAATTAACTTCTTATAATGCCTCTGAATAAGAGATCTGTCATCTCAGAAAAGCTCAGGAAAACAGAACGATAGAAATGAAACTCAGCAAAACAACTTCCCCATCTTCTTGTGCACAACAGCGCCCCCTGTTGACCGAGGCACGCCAGTTTAAAATGGAACAAACAACAACAAAAAAAAAACAAAACAAAAAAACCCCACAACAAAACAAAACCCCCCAAAACCAACAACAAGCTTTATTGAGGTATAATCGACGTACAGTAAATTGCACTATTTAAAGGGCACAACTTGATGAGTTTTAACATGTGCATATGCCCATGAAACCACCACTGCCAAGATAATGAACATTTGCATCACAGACGGCTTTTCCATTTCAGGGGCAAACAAGGTGAGTACCCCCAGTTTAATGCTGTGCTGTGTGGTAAAAGCAGTATCCTCCTTTTAAAAATAATGGCGCCAGCCCCTACAGGGCTATCTCTATTTCAATCTCTATGCTCACTGGACAGGGAGCCCTCCATTCGATTTCTTTTTCTTTTTTTGAGACAGAGTCTCGCTGTTGCCCGGGCTATAGTGCCGTGGCGTCAGCCTAGCTCACAGCAACCTCCAACTGCTGGGTTCAAGCGATCCTTCCGCCTTAGCCTCCGAGTAGCTGGGACTACAGGCATGCGCCACCATGCCCGGCTAATTTTTGCTATATATTTTCACTTGTCCAGCTAATTTCTTTCTATTTTTAGTAGAGACGGGGTGGGGGGGGAGGGTCTCGCTCTTGCTCAGGCTGGTCTCGAACTCGTGAACTTAAGCGATCCTCCCGCCTCAGCCTCCCAGAGTGCTAGGATAACAGGTGGGCCACCGCGCCCGGCTCCATTCGATTTCTACATTGCCTTTCTTCCTCCCTCCAGTTCCGTTCCTCATTCTGCTTAAGGGTAACTTCCGTGGTGCTCTGGTTTTCGTTCCTTCCTCCTTGCCAGAGATTCCCCGTTATGGAGCAGCCCGCTTCTCTGCTGACTCATCATCCGCTTTTTATGTACTGGCTCCTTTTCAATCTTAAAAACAAACACAAACAAAACAGAACAAAGTATAAGTACCCCTTTCTGCCTCCCCATTCCTCCCTTCAGGCACACATTGCTGTATCTCATGCCTTCTCTTCATGGCCGAACTTCCAGAAATAGTTGTCCAAACTCACTCTCTCCACTTGCTCACTTCCCCCTCGCTCTCAGAGCCACCCCTGCCACCCCCACAGATACTATTCTTGACCAGCTCACTCACTGCCTCCCTGTTGCTACAGCCACTGAACCCAACTCAGTCCTTATCGTACATACTCCGACACTGTTGACCACTGTTGTCCTTTAAAAAACAGCTTTGTTGTTTTTACAAAAGCAATTGATGCTATTTTTTTTTTTTATAAAAAACAGGCAAACAATAAATAAAAGCAACTGGGTCTGGTGGCTGTAATTCTGGCACTCTGGGAGGCTTGAGTCCGGGAGTTCAAGGTCGCAGTGAGCTATGATCACGTTACTGCACTCTAACCTGGGCAACACAGTAAGACCCTGTCTCTAAAAAATAATAATAATTACTTCATTAAAAATGTAAAAATATCTTGGCACTTCGGGAAGAAGTAAAAAAATAAATAAATAAAATAATTAAAAAATCAACAAACAAATAAATAAAAGCAGTAGGGGGCTCCTCCTCAGCTCCCCCTGTCTCACTGCTGCAGACAGAGCCACTACTGCAAAACCATTCAGCTGCCAGACAGCCACCCATTGCAGCTGCCCAATGCGCAGAGCAGCCTCACGATATCCCAGAAATTAGTCACTGTAGCCTTCTAATTCGGGGAAGTTCCTGTACTTGCTCTGTCGTAGACATCATGGAAGCCATGAATATTTTTAAAATAAATATGTACATACATAAACAGAGAAGGGCCTACATTCATTAATGCTTCAACTCTGGTCCTAAGAGTTGCCTTAAATCCTGCCCTAGAAATGACATGGTCTCTGGGTCTTCGTAACTAGCCCCCGTTGGTCTCTTTGGGCACGAAGCCTATCTAGGCCTGGCTTTCCTGACAGCCACCCCTTGTTTTCCTCTCCCTAACGCTTGTCACTGGGGGATGACAGGAATGAAGCACACAGGCATCTGGGATCTTGTGAGGCTTGTCTTGTGACTTCTTAGACACGTACAGAAAAGTGGGTTTCTCATGACCAAAGTTTTTATCCAAGATAAAGTATAAGATGGAAAAAAAAATTATCCCCCAAATCCCACCATCCAGAACAACAACCTTAACAATTTTGGTGAGTGTCCTTTAGACATCTCTGTACAGTCTATGCACCAAGAGGTGTATGAATATAGTTTCACATACATGGGATCATAATGTACATGTTATTCTGTAATTGCTATTTTTACTCAGAATATACAATGGATAGATTTCCAAGTCAATAACTATAGACTAACACCAGGATTGTTAATGGTAAATAATTATTTGTGATATTTACAAACCAGGATTTACTCAACTTATCTCCTAGTGTTGGGCATTTAGATTGTTTGCATTGTTTGATACCATAAACTACACAGTGCTAAACATCTGTGTTCAGTTTTTTGCTTTCATGCAATATTCTCCTGAGGGTAAATTCTAGAAAAGAACCAGCTGTATAGTGGTGTGTACATTTTACATTTTTTTTTTTGGGGGACAGAGTCTCACTCTGTTGCCCGGGCTAGAGTGCTGTGGCATCAGCCTAGCTCACAGCAACCTCAAACTCCTGGGCTCAAACGATCCTCCTGCTTCAGCCTCCCGAATAGCTGGGACAACAGGCATGTGCCACCATGCCCAGCTAATTTTTTCTATATATATATATGTGTGTGTGTGTGTGTGTGTGTTTTTAGTTGCCCAGAGAATTTCTTTCTATTTTTAGTAGAGACAGGATCTTACTCTTGCTCAGGCTGGTCTTGAACTCCTGACCTTGAGTGATCCACCTGCCTCGGCCCCTCAGAGTGCTAGGATTACAGGCGTGAGCCACCACGCCTGGCCTACATTCTACATTTTGATACGATTACCTAACTTCCTTCAGGAAATGTTGTACTGATTTATACTCCTACCAACACTGGATTTAAGGACATGTTTGGCCCACTGTCACCAATATTGGGTTTTATTGATTTCTGGTTTTACAAGGTGACCCTTGTAATCTGATTCACTTTTTTGACCGATTTAAGTAGTTTTCTTTCAATAAATTAGTTTATCTCATTCACATTTGTTATTTTAATTATTATGTGTGTTTAGTTCAGTCATCTTATTTTATTTTCTATTTTTATGCTTCCTTGGCATATCTTTGTTTTCTATTTTTCAGTGAATTCCGTTTTCTCAAGATTTTTTCCTTCTGGTAATTTTGAGGATATTTCGCCTGCTTTTAGTTCTATAAGTGGGCATTTGTGCATTTCATCATATACTTAGCTACGTCTTTCTCAAACAATACAGTATTTAGTCCTTTCTAACAATAATAGTAATAGCTAACATTTATTGTGTGCTTACTGTGCCCTCATAACAACCGCATGAGGTAACTAGTAGTAGTAGTGTGTTTTTCTTTCCTTCCTCCAACTTGCCCTTTGCTCACAATTACATTTGGTCTCCACTTTTTCCTTCAGTGTTTGATTTCTTTCTTCCTGAGGATCTTTCTTTCTTTCTTGCTTGCTTGCTTGCTTTCTTCTTCATAAGAGACAGGGTCTCATTATGTTGCTCAGGCCGGATTCGAATTCCTGGGATCAAGGGATCCTCCTATCTCAGCCTCCCAAGTAGTTGAGACTACAGGCATTGCCATCCTGCCTGACTTCTGAGTACATTCTTCAATAGCTCTTTCAGCACGATCTTATAAAAAGTAAACGCAATCCTTCAAACCACTTATTCTCGTAGAGGAAAAGAAGAAAAAAGAAAAATAAAAAAAAGTAAAATATTTAAGTTTTTTTTATTTCTAAAAAAAACCCAGTAAACGCAATCTTTACATGTCTGGAAATGTCTGGAGTCAGAGTGTAGAAGAGTCTGATATTGTGGGTTACTGACCCCCAGGATTTTGGAGGTGTTAGGCCATATGGTCTTATGGCATCTACTGTTGCTCAGGGGAAGTATGGTATAAGTCTAATAACAGTCATGCCTTTGTAGAGAAGCTTTGTCATCTTTCTAGCAATTTTAAGATTTTTCTCTTTGATTTTAATTTTCTACAGTTTTACTCTAGTGTGTCTAGATGAGGATGTGTTATTTGTCCTGTTTGGCTTGTAGGGTTCTTCAATTTGAAAAATCAAATCTTTAAAATTTCACTCATTATTTCTCCAACTATTGCTTCTCCCCTATTTTATTTATAACTCCTATCAGCTGTTATGTGGGATCTTCTCATTTTATTCTCCATGTCTCTGGTTTTTTAAAAAAGTTTCTTTATCTCTTTAGCTATGCTGCATTTTAGATGATTTCTTTATATCCCACTTCCAATTCGTTAACTTATTTTTAGCAATGTCTAATAGACTGTGTAATTTGTCCATTAGGTGTTTTTTTTTTTTTTTTGAGACAGTGTCTCACTCTGTTCCCCAGGCTAGAGTGCCGTGGCGTCAACCTAGCTCACAGCAACCTCAAACTCCGGGGCTCAGGCGATCCTCTTGCCTCAGCCTCCGGAGTAGCTGGGACTACAGGTATGCGCCACCATGCCCGGCTAATTTTTTCTATATATATATATTTTTTTTTTTTTAGTTGGCCAATTAATTTCTTTCTGTTTTAGTAGAGATGGGGTCTCACTCTTGCTCAGGCTGGTTTCGAACTCCTGACCTTGAGCGATCCTCCTACCTCGGCCTCCCAGAGTGCCAGGATTACAAGCGTGAGGTAAAATTTCTAATTGCTTCTTTTACCACTTTGGTGCTTTTCAATATAGTGTCCCTGTTTTGCCCGGAGTTGTCTGTTCCTTAAACATTTTAAAGAAACTTATTTTCTTGAATTTTGGGGGTACATGTTTTCCTGTTTGTTGTTTCTGCCTCTTCCTTTTGTAATCTTTCTCTTAGTAACTATTTCCATATGTGATTTGCATTTTTTTTACTTTGAGCTTATATGCAGCAGGATTGTTTCCCAAAAGCTGTGTGTGCCAAGGATTTTAAAGGTGTTTCTATTAATAATAGGTCAATTTCACAATTTGCTATTGTCAAGGCCTTGCAAATTTCACTAGTTATGGAAGAGGTTTTTTTTATGGAAGAGTTTTTTTTTTTTTTTTTGAGACAGAGTCTCACTCTGTTGCCCAGGCTAGAGTGCCGTGGCGTCAGCCTAGCTCACAACAACCTCAAACTCCTGGGCTCAAACGATCCTTCTGCCTCAGCCTCCCAAGTAGCTGGGACTACAGGCATGTGCCACCATGCCCGGCTAATTTTTTCTATATATACTTAGTTGGCCAATTAATTTGTTTCTATTATTAGTAGAGACGGGGTCTCGCTCTTGCTCAGGCTGGTTTCGAAGTCCTGACCTTGTGCAATCCGCCCGCCTCGGCCTCCCAGAGTGCTAGGATTACAGGCGTGAGCCACCGCGCCCGGCCAATGCTTTCTTTATAGTGTTTTATAACTATGTCAGAACTTGTTTTCTTCGATGTATTATCAACGTATGTGTTGACTCTAGTTTGTGGCTATTGTAAATAGTGCTGTTATTATCCTAATACCCTGTTATCCTAATATAAGGATTTCTGTTCAGTACAACTGGGAGCAAAATTGCTAGACATGCACGTGTAATGTTTCATTAACTACTGCCAAAGAATTGTCCAAATGGCTTAATCAATTGGCAATTTTACTATGAGAGTGCCAGCTTCTTCACATTCTCGACAGCACTTATTGTATTCAATCTTTTTTCATTTTAACCATTTTGATGAGTATGCAATATCTCCTTGTATTTTAATTTGCATTTCCATTAAGCTTCATAATGCTGAACATCTCCTCAAATGTCTTTGGGAATATCAAATCTTCGGTGAAAGGTTTATATAGTTTAAATATGAACCCGTTGTTTGTCATATATATATAATTTATGTGTTACATATGTACACATATATGTAGATTCTGGATGTATATTGGATATACACTTTGTGAATATTTTCTTCCATTCTTTAGGTTGTCTATTTACTCTTTTGATCATTTCTTTTGCTATGCCAATGCTTTTTTTTTTTTTAATTGGGGGAAAACTACAAAGCATTTACAGTACAATGTTTACAGTCACAATTTGTAGTGAGCTGATTTCCCAAAATAATTACCACTCAAGTTGACTTATCTTGTTACATTCAAAAACCTACTCTGTCAAAGTAGTCCATAGAGTACATACATAGTGCTCCAACTGTATTCCAATGCTTTTTAGTGAAGCTCTCTTTGTCTATTTTTGTTTTATTGCATTTGTTTTTGGGGTCTTAGTTATAAATTCTTCACCTAGGCCAATGTCCAGTGGAGTTTTTCCTAGGTTTTCTTCTAGAATTTTTATTGTTTCAGGTCTTACATATAAGTCTTTAATCCATCTTGAAGTTAGTTTTTCTATATGGTGAGAGATAGGGATCCAGTATCATTCTTCTGTATGTGGCTATCCAATTTTCCCAGAAGCATTCATTGAAAAGCGTGTCCATACCTCACAATATGTTTCTGTAGACTTTATCACGACCAGTTGGCTGTAAATGTGTGGCTTTATTTCAGTTCTCTATACTGTTTTATTGATCTATGTGTCTATTTTTAAATCAGTGCCATGCTGTTTTGGTTATTATATCTTGTAGTGTAATTTGAAGTCAGGCAATGTGATGCCTCCAGTTTTGTCCTTTTTGCATATGGTGCTTTGGCTATGTTGAGCCATCCTTCCATTCCTGGGATAAAACTCAATTGATCGTGGTGAATTATCTTTTTGACGTGATGTTGAATTCAGTTCACTAGTATTTTTTTGAGAAGTTTTGCATCTCTGTTCATCAGAGATATAGGTCTGTAGTTTTCTTTTTTTATTTTATCCTTTCCTGACTTTGATATCAGGGTGATACTGGCTTCATAGAATGAGTTAGGCAGAAATTCCTCCTTCTCAATCTCTTGTAATAGTTTCAGTGTGATTGGCACCAGTTCTTCTTTATATGTCAGGTAGAATTTGGTTGTGAATCCATCTAGTCCTGAGCTTATTTTTGTTGAGAGAATTTTTATTACTGATTTATCTTGCTGCTAGTTATTGGTCTATTCAGTAGTTCCATTTCTTCCTGATTTAATCTTGGGAGGTTGTAAGCTTTCAGGAATTCATCGATTTTTCTCTAGGTCTTCTAGTTTGTGAGTATATAGTTGTCCATAATAATCTCTGATGATCTTTTGTATTTCTGTGGTATCAGTTGTAATGTCTCCTTTTCATTACTGATTGTGCTTATTTTGATCTTCTTTCTTTTTTTCTTGGTTAGTCTAGCTAGTTATCAATTTTCTTTATCTTTTTGGAGAATCAACTTTTCATGTCATTGACCCTTGGTCTTGTTTTCTTTTGGGGGTGGTCTTTATTTCATTTAGTTCTGTTCTGACCTTCATCATTTCTTTTCTTTTTCTAACTCTGGGTTTGGTGTCTTCTTGTTTTTCTAGCTCATGGAGGTGCAATGTTAGGTTGTTAATTTGTGACCTCTCTATTTTCTTGATGTAGGCCTTTAATTTTATAAACTTTCCTCTTGGCACTACTTTTACTGTGTATTACAGGTTTTTGTGTGTTGTGTTTTCATTTTCACTCATTTCAAATTTTTTTAAATTTCTGTCTTTATTTCTTCATTGACCCAGTGATCAACAAAAGTAATGAAAGACAAAGACAGTCATTATATAATAGTAAAGGGAAAACTCAACAAGAAGACATAATAATCTTAAATATTTATGCACCTAACTTAGGAGAGTCCAGATTCAGAAAGCAAATTCTACTTGGTCTAAGGAAAATCATAAACAGCAGCACCATAATAGCTGGGGACTTCAACACCCCACTGACAGAACTGGATAGATCCTCTAAATAGAAATTAAATAAGGAAACAAGGGACTTAAATAGAACCCTAGAACATATGGATCTAACATATATTTTCAGAACATTCTACTCAAAAACTACCAAGTATATATTCTTCTTTTCAGCTCATGGGACATTCTCTAAGATTGATCACATCCTAGGTCACAAATCATGTGTCAATAAATTTTTTAAAAAAGAAATTGTGCCATGCATCTTCTCAGACCATAGTGGAATAAAAGTAGAAATCAACTCCAACAGAAACATTCATCTCTACACAAAGTCGTGGAAACTAAACAATGTACTGTTGAATGATTGGCAAATCAAGAAGGATATTAAGATGAAAATCAAAAGACTTTTTGAATTAAATGATAATGGAGACACAAATTATCAAAATCTGTGGGACACGGCTAATGCATTCCTGAGAAGAAAATTCATAGCCATAAATAACTATATCCAAAAGACAGAAAGATCACAAATCAACAATCTTGTGAGATCCAATTTTGATGGTTCAGGCAAGATGGTAGATGAGAAAAACCACCAGCCAGAGTGTCTCTGCAAGAAAGATAGGTTTCAGATGAAACTGAAAAAAATAAACAGGCAGACAAACATAGATCAGATGAGGGTCAGAAGGAAGGGTGTCTGAAACTACAGGAGACTCCACAGGAAGACATTGTGGAGCAGAAATACAAGGACAAAGCACTGGCAGGGTCTAAAGCCTGAGAGGCTTGGAGACCAGTGACAAGGATAGATGGAACAGTTAAATTTCCCCTCCTTTGCATCTCATATTGCTGGTGCTCCCCTGAGCTGCTGGAGAGTCCTGCTAACACCAGCCCAGAGATGGCTGCCACGAGTGAGTGGTGAGCCTCTTGCAGACAGGGCACCAGGCTCCCAGCTCCCTCGGGGCACCTCCTACCCTGCAGACCCAAGCCGATTGGCATGCACCATATTGCTCCATTCTTCCCTTCCCCTTCCCAGCCTTGGCTGCCAAGAGAGACAATTTCATCAACACCCAGAGGCATCCACAGGGCATGGGATCTTTCCTTTTGGGGCCCTGCCGTGGACTGAGGAATACTTGGACTGTGAGATCCTTACCCAGCAGCCCTCCTAGTGCTGCTTGCCCAGTGACTCCAGCTGAGCAGGGAAAATCCTGAGGTGGAGAGACATTGATCCAGCTTGGCACCCCATGAGTGACTTGAGACCAGCATTCTTCTCCCTTGCAGGGTCAGGGATTGATGTCTGGGACCTGGGGAACAGGCCTGCAGGCCAGATCCTGTACACCCAGGTCTCCATTGCATTGCCTGGGGACACAAAAGGGATATTTGTGAATGAGTCTACTGAGGTGTGTGTGTGTGTGTGTGTGTGTGTGTGTGTATGTGCGCGCCTTCAGGAGCAGATCAGAGTGGGTCCTAGCTGCAGCATGCTTGAGGGGCAACAGTCCTTCCTTGGAAGGGCTGTGCTCTCAGCACAGGCTGCGATCCTGGGCAGGGAACCTCCCAGCTTGCATAACAGTCAGGAAAGATCAATCGGGTTAAGGTCCTGCCTGCTGGCAGAGGCCTCAGAGAAACTGCAGAATAGGGGAGGGTGGATAGGAGCAAGGCCTGCACCAGACTGCAGGTCTCAGACAACCCCACCCTCACACAGACTTTTGGCTGAGTGGGGCCATTTCAGCCCCTCCCTGGCAGCTTTGCCCAGAAGCAGAGAATAGACCTTTGACCCCTGCTAATAGCAGTTGTGGAGCTTGAGGGCAGGCTTACCCAACCAAGCCCCACCCAGCCTCACACCTCCACCATCCCTTGCAGAGGCAGAGAATAAGGACACAACTGGAAGTCCCAGGGCCCCACCCACCACCTGAGGCATTAGAGTTCCTCTCCAGAGGAACAAGAGCTGGTTACAGGACCCAAAAACAATACTGCAGCTTGCTCTTTCCAGCAAGCGCCACTTGTTTGAGATTATCTAGGGCAGTGAAATAATTATAGTATCACAAATTGTTGAATTATTTCTAATGTTACCTAATCATTATGGCATATTAGACAAATTAATTTTTTGTTTAGAGATTCACTTTTCTTATCTAAAACAAAGAAACAATAAAAATGATGCTGATGACCTAGTGTTAGTATTAACAAATATAAGCACATCCACCTTTTTCTAGGTTCCTTGGCTAATTTATCATTCTGAAAATTCAGTATCTTCAACACAGCACTCCCAAATTCAGTAGGAAGATGAACGGTTTAAACCTACAGAGAGATCATAATCTCCATTCCGTATTTAAATTACATCTAGGATCATTGTAAGATCTAATCATTTAGAAATCTGGTATTGTCTGTCAAATCTCAGAATGTCAAAGTTTGACAAATCTTTTGTTCAAACAAAATTCTATCTGAATAGGAACTGCATACGGTCAGAACAATAGGGATGGTCCAGTTTAGGCAGGGGTGCAAAGTCATAAGTCCACATTTAAGTTTCCCAGCCACTTTGCACCTTGCTCTGAGGCTCAACATTTGAAAACCTTTGGAGCCCCAGACATTAATTAAAGTAGACCTGACTAGTACCACAGCTACCTGAATGTAAGGCAGACATCAGGACTACTGAATGGCATTCTCCCCAGTACTCAGGGCCCAGGACACCTAATTATGCCTGACACAACTCTCTGGTGACGGAGGCCCTATAAATCTCCTCGGTGGGCTTTCACAACACAAATTATTCTTGGTTAGAATTGCTCCAGCAGGATTTAGAGGCAGGAGAAAGCATATTTCCTAACATTTCTGTGAAGATGAATGGTTCTGAAAAGAGGCATGCTGTCTTAGATATGCAATATCATAGTATATAGCCTCCAAACAAAGTAGACTACAAAGACAGACCACCAACAAAAAAAAAAAAAAAAAAAAAAAAAACAGAACAGGGGGCATAGGGAGGGGGTACTGTGTCTGGAAAATAGAGAATGTGAGGCTAAGTAAAGAAACAATGTGAAATATGGTAACAGGAAAAGAGGCCAATACTGCATTACTGTATCTATTACCAATGTCAAAGTTATAAACAAGAAAGAAAGCAATATTTCAGATAACTAAGCTGTTAATTCTGATTTCAACAACATTTATGGAGTTCTTATACTCTTTAACCCTGAAAAAGCAGTATAAAAGTTTTTATATGCCCTAAAATTATTGAAAGGGGGTTTATTTACACAGATGAAATGACATTATATAGACAGTGTAAAACTGTTCTGTGTTATTTTTTCTTCTTCTAAGTGGCAGTCTGTATTTCAAGAAAGAACCAAATTTGCGTGCTTTGTCAACAAGGCCAACCATTTTGGGGTAGCCATAAGTCATCAAGATTCAATACTTTTTTTGTAGGTGGCTTGATAGCTTTTTATTTCGATTTAGTTTTACAAAATTTGTAATTATACAGAAAATATAAACCTTTGATTGTTCACATTTTGAACTATGAAGGGCTCCATTCATTACCAGTAGTCAATACACTTTAGCATTACCAATTATTATGAAATCTGTTTAAAGTTTAAAATTAATTTATTTGATATAGTTTGAGATTTGTTCTTACTAAAGAACTTTATTTTTTTTATTTCAGATATTACGGGGGTACAGACATTTTGGTTACATGTATTGTTTTTGTACAGATTGAGTCAAAGTTGTAAGTGTGCCCATTACCCAAATAGTGTACATTGTACCAGTTAGTTGTGAATTTACCCAACCCCTCCTCCCCCCTCACCCATTTGACTTCCATTGAGGTTTACTTCCATATGTCCATATAAGTGTTGATGGATTAGTTCCAGTTTAATATTGAGTATATGTGGCATTTATTTTTCCATTTTTATGATATTTCATTTGATACTTCATTTAGAAGAATGGTCTGCAGTTCCATCCAGATTGTTACAAAAGGTATTAGTGCCCCATGTTTTTATGGCTGAGGGGTACTGCATGGTACACATGTACCACATTTGATTAATCCACTCATGTATTAATGGGCACTTGGGTTGATTCCATATTTTTGTCATTGTGAATTGTACCGCAATAAACATTCCAGTTCAGGTGTTTTATTTTGGTGTTGTTGTTTTTTATAAAAGTGGCTTTTTTAAATTTGGGTAAATACCTGATAGTGGGATTGCTCAATCAAATGGTATCTCTATTTTTAGTTCTTTGAGGTATCTCCATACTACTTTCTAGTACAACCTCTATTAGGTTGTACTAGTTTGCAGTCCCACCAACCATGTATAAGTGTTCCTTTCTCTCTGCATCAGCACAGGCATCTGTTGTTTGGGACTTTTTGATAAAAGCCACTCTCACTGGAGTTAGGGGATATCTGGTTGTGGTTTTGATTTGCATTTCCCTGGTAATTAGATATGTTGAGCATTTTTTCATAAGTTTATTGACCATTAGTCTTTCTTTTTTTGAAAAGCTTCTCTTCATACCCTTTGCCTGTGTTTTAATGGGACTATTTGATTTTTTTCTTGTTGTTTTGCTTGAGTTTTTTGTAGATTCTGGTTATTAGTCCTTTATTAGATGTATAGCATGCAAGTATTTTCTCCTATTCTGTGGATTGTCTGTTCACTCTACTGATTATTCCTTAGCTGTGCAGAAGCATTTTAATTTAATCAGCTCCCATTTATTTATTTTTGTTGCTGCTGTGACTGCCTTTGGGGACTTCTTCATAAATTCTTTGCCTAGACCGATATCGATAAGAGTTTTTCCAACTTTTTTTTCCCAGAATTCTTATAGTTTTATGCCTTACATTTACATCTGTTTTCCATCGTGAATCAATTTTTATGTGTGGTGAGTGTTGCAGATCCTGTTTCAGTCTTCTACATGTGGCTCTCCAATTTTACCCAGCACCATTTATTGAATAAGGATTCTTTTCCCCAGAGTATGTTTTTGTCTGCTTTGTCAAAGATTAGATGGCTATATAAGGATGGTTTTATATCTGACTTCTCAGTTCTGTTCCATTGGTCTATGTCTCTGTTCTTATGCCAATACCATGCTGTTTTAGATAATATACTGGAAAAAACTGAGAAGTTACTGTGTTGTCACAAAAAGCTTTTGAAATCATAAAAAAAGAAGACCCTAAGCAGAACAAATAAGCCACAAAGGGCAACCCTTCAATTCTTTTTGACAAGATCTTGCCCCTAGAAAAATTTTCATCTGTATTAAATCAGACTAATATAATAGGAATTAAAAATGGCCATTCAGTTAATTAGTGCCATTTAAATTGACACAGAATACAAAGTCTATTGCTCCTAAGTAACTAATAAAAATAAAGAGAATGCATTTTAAAAATCTAATCTCATGGCTGGGCGCGGTGGCTCACGCCTGTAATCCTAGCACTCTGGGAGGCCGAGGCGGGTGGATAGCTCAAGGTCAGGAGTTCAAGACCAGCCTGAGCAAGAGCAAGACCCCGTCTCTACTATAAATAGAAATAAATTAATTGGCCAACTAAAA
>CAUYRT010102432.1:0-40307 GCA_963574885.1 Lepilemur ruficaudatus
TCCCAGCTACTTGGGAGGCTGAGGCAGAAGGATCGCTTCAGCCCAGGAGTTTGAGGTTGCTGTGAGCTAGGCTGATGCCACGGCACTCACTCTAGCCCGGGCAGCAGAGTGAGACTCTGTCTCAAAAAAAAAAAAAAAAAAGGTATTTCTTTATGTTTAGGAAGTATAAATCTAACTGTAATTATATAAAACATGATGATGATACACAAATCTCGTTGGAAAATTTCCCTGGAAGATGGCAGAAATCCCTGATGTCATCTAGATCATGAGTAGGGGAAAAAAGGGACAAATAGGGAGTCCTGAATAGTTGCTTTGTAGGAAAGGTCATGGTAAGTGAAAGGGTGGAGAAAAAAATTTTTTTATTTTTTATTTATTTTATTTTATTTTATTTTTTTATTTTTTGAGACAGAGTCTCACTCTGTCGCCCGGGCTGTAGAGTGCCGTGGCGTCAGTCTAGCTCACAGCAACCTCAAACTCCTGGGCTCAAGCAATCCTTCTGCCTCAGCCTCCCGAGTAGCTGGGACTACAGGCATGTGCCACCATGCCCGGCTAATTTTTTTTTTTTACATATATTTTTAGTTGTCTAATTAATTTCTTTCTATTTTTAATAAAGACGGGGTCTCGCTCTTGCTCAGGCTGGTCCTGAACTCCTGACCTTGAGCTATCCACCCGCCTCAGCCTTCCAGAGTGCTAGGATTACAGACGTGAGCCACCGCGCCCGGCCAGAAAAAAAATTTTTTTAAAATGCTGTAAGATCCTGGGTTGTGTATTTTGTATAGGATGGTACAGGGGAGGGTGCCACACTTTTCTTCGTGTCGATATGTAAAGCTATTAGTCATACCTTAGGATATTGAGGACCAAATATTTGAAGAGAATTTGAAAAGATGTAGAAAAACTCTTTTTGGATATGTACTTTGCTGAAAAACTTGAGAAAAATTATAAACCATTTTAATTATGTTTTATGTTCATAAAATATGTTTTAATTTTTTCTTTTTTAAAAAAATGTCTTTTGATTGAGTTATATGCTATTTTTAATTTTAACTGATTCTACCCCTTGTTAGAAAACTATGTAACAAGTGGTTTTTCTTTGCATTCACATGATTTTATTTACATTCTGTTTTTCAAACACAATATACAGAGAAGGTTAAAACAGTTACTGTGAGATAACTGGCATAGTAATTAGATCCTCCCTGTGTGGGTATTGGTGAATGTGCTTGTGGAGATATTGATGCAGAACTAGGAACAGTATTTTGAGTGCCTCTTTGGAGTCTTTATAAACTTATAAACACTCAAATGTGTGGTATAATTAGATTTTATCATTTATTTAGATGTAATACCTAATATTTCTGTGAAAAATAAGAAACATAATAATGAATTTGTATATTGTAAAGTAACGTAATTTCCTATTATATTTTAAACTTTATTTTCTGGTTAATCTTGTTCACTTTCTTGAAAAATTTAAAAGAACGTATTCTAAATGCATTTGTTTGTCAATTTTGTCTGTGCACCATTCTCAAACAAGGAAATAAAATGTATGTTTATGATGACCGGAGAGCTTAATGAAAACAGCTGTAGTGCATACTTCTGGGAGTCACTTGTCAAACGAATCAGCAATAGAGGAAAAATGATAATACACCACTCCACTATTAAGGATAGAACTGCTGTGATTGGTGCCGCTTTAAATTATTAAACACTGTAAATGCCATAAAGTTAATTAGAAGAGGAACAAACTCTACAAAGATAAATGTGTTTTCAATATGATTGTTAGGAGGGGTACAGTAGAAACCAGTGAATAGAGAGGAAATTTATTTCTGGCAGGACTCTAGACATGGGACTGTGGCTGAACTTTTTACCCTAATTACCTCCTGCTAATGCCTGCAGCGGTCTGGAATCAAAGTGGTGCTTCAGGCCCTGGAAATTCTCTGATGTGGCAAACGTTTGTTGTGTGAGGAGGGTTTCTTAAGAAAAAGCAGAATATTGTGACAGGATTTAAAAAAAATTTCTCAGTTACCACCCACCTCACTTGTTGCCTACAAAAATAGAGTAATTGTTTGCATCTGTGTGTGCTTTTTGCCCCCCTAAGAAATAACTGTTATAAATCAATGTGACATAGATCCAGTGAACTGAGGCTTGCCCGAGGAAGGATTTTTGTTTTTTAAAGTTTCTCCTTTAATTTAAAATTTAGCTTACAAATGTAAAGAAGTTATTTTTCATAATTGAGAAGAACATTCACATTTTTAAGGAGAATTTGGATCTTGAAGGGTGCTCTTTAAAATGAATTCTAACAACTTTTGTAGTACAAACTGAATAAATATTAAATTGCTTAATCCTGGAAGTAGATGTGGGAATTTATAGTTTCCATTTTTAGCTCTCCATTCAACTGGAATTAGAACCTAAGAAATACCTCCCTTTAATCTCTCTGAAACTTTACATCATTCCATTTATGTGTTATAAAATTTCTGGATTCCGTATAAATTTTTTAAATAAAAAGTGGTACTTCTCTAAAAACCACCTGCTTTTCAACCTCTGCTTTCAAAAGCAGTGTTTCTATACTATATACAGGATAAACACTATGACCACCATTTTATATGTTCTATGAGAAATCAAATTTTAAATAGTCTGCCCGTATGCTATGTATACCTGTGCTAAC
This sequence comes from Lepilemur ruficaudatus, assembly GCA_963574885.1. Classification (NCBI taxonomy): domain Eukaryota; kingdom Metazoa; phylum Chordata; class Mammalia; order Primates; family Lepilemuridae; genus Lepilemur; species Lepilemur ruficaudatus. The sequence continues at coordinate 2,651 of CAUYRT010102432.1, forward strand.
TTGTATCTCCAGCTCCATTCCTTAACTAATATTCTCAAAATACCTTTTAGATAAGTCTTAAAAAACACTGTTGTGTTGTAGTACAGATAGTATCATGATTTCATGTGAGTAAAACTTGATTTTGGCAGTCTTCCATTTAGGTGTCCAATAGAAATAATGTTAATTTCTAAAGGCAGAATGCTATCAGTTTTCTTGATCCTGGGCAATAAATAGAATTTTTATTCCTCGTAGTGAAATCTTAAATTTCTTTCAAGGTTGTGTCAGAAATTCACCTCTTGCTGTAGTTATAAATCACTCCAATGTAACCTTAGCATTTTGCATTTTATATACTTTTGCATTGCATATGTGACCATTCGTATAGTAGTTTTGTGAATTGTGAATGATGGCTATTTCTTTGAATTACCAAGCTACAAAATTATGTTACAAATTATTTTAATTTTTTACTATGTATGTTTATAAAAACCTTTAATCTGTGATAAGGCAATTATATTTTCATTTCATGTATTTTCGTGTGTTATTTTAACATTGCAATTTTGCACATTACATATATTTATTTGTCAACATTTGGCTTTGTCATTTGACTCTTTCACTTTCCCCCAATTCCACCTGCCTTTACAAGAGAAGCCAAATAAGAAAACGTTTTACTTCTCTGTTTATGAAAAGTAATATTTTATGGTAATAATACTGTTAAAACTTGAAAACTCCTTATTTTTTTTTTAGCCATACTTATATCTTTAGGCATTTGGTATAATTTAATTTGTACTTCACTATAAAATAATGTTGCATTATTATCATGAGAAATATTTAATGTCTCATCTGCTATTTTTATGATTCTGATACCACAGGAAAAAGAAGTTATACTGTTGTGGTTTTATCACAGAATTATGCAATGTGAAAACATTTAGGTAAAATGAATGTAAATATTCTTCCCAGTTTTCAAACAAACATGCTTTATGTTGTAAGAGCAATGGTTTTGCTGTATTTTAATAATATGTCAAATTAGAAGTATAGATTTAAAACAAGATTTTTTTTGTCCATTAAAAAAATACATGAAAGCTTAGGTTTTCTGTTATCTTAAATATTGACAAGGGAAATAATTGACAAGTATTAGATTTTTATACATATCCTTCTCTAAAATGTTTCTTATTCTATTCTAAGAGGTTATTCATTGATTTTGAGAAGTAGATTTTAAGTATAATCTATTAATGTTACCTTCATTTCTCAATGTTTCTCAAATGCTGTAATGAACTTTTGGTTTCTTTGAAATGTTTAATAAAGTGGTTTCTATTGATTTCATATACATACTTAAGCTTCATACACATTGATAGATTGCAAAGTTTTTTTTTTTTTTTTTTGAGACAGAGTCTCACTCTGTTGCCCGGGCTAGAGTGAGTACCGTGGCATCAGCCTAGCTCACAGCAACCTCGAACTCCTGGGCTCAAGCGATTCTTCTGCCTCAGCTTCCCTAGTAGCTGGGACTACAGGCGTGCGCCACCATGCCCGGCTCATTTTTTCTATATATATCTTTAGTTGGCCAATTAATTTCTTTCTATTTATAGTAGAGACTCGGTCTCACTCTTGCTCAGGCTGGTTTCGAACTCCTGACCTTGAGCGATCCACCTGCCTCGGCCTCCCAGAGTGCTAGGATTGCAGGCATGAGCCTCCGCGCCTGGCTGATTGCAAAGTTTTTAAGGTGTTGCTGGAGTAATAAAAGCAGGCATGCTCTTCCATAGTATTCTGTGGAATTCACAGTGCTTGCTTGGCAGAGGTGGTATAATTAACATCTTTTTGTGAGTTGAGCCAGACTTCAGTATCCTCATTACAAGTATCCCATGTTTTTTAGTTAACTATTGTTTTATATATATATGTGTGTGTGTGTGTGTATGCACACATATGATATATGAAATGGTTCTGTATTTTCTTTATCATAACTAATAAGCAGTTTTAAATTATCTTACTTTTAGGGAATTAGATCCAAGCAACATTTTGCTTTGTTTTGTTGGCATTATTGTTTCTATTAATACCATAACCAACTCATAAATTTTCCTTAGTATATTCTTTTAGTTTTCAAAATTTCTTTATAATACCATAACTCAAAATTAACTGCACATGGTATTTTAGGGAACTTTATGACGTATTTCTTAATCATTAAGTGCAATTTTAATGTTTACTTTTTTTTTTTTTGAGAATGGTCTCACTCTGTCATCCACACTGGAGGGTAGTGATGGTGATCATAGCTCACTGCAGCCTCCAACTCCGGGGTTCCAGCGATACTCTCGCCTCAGCCACCGAAGTATTGTAGCTGGGACTACAGCTACATGTACCACCATGCCCAGCTAATTTTTTATTCTTTTACTTTTTGTAGGGATGAGGTCTCACTGTGTCACCCAGGCTGGTCTCTAACTCCTGGCCTCAAGTGATCCTCCCAGTTTGGCCTCCCAAAGTTCTGGGACTACAGGTGTGAACCACTGCACCTGGCCCTTAACGTTTAATTTTTCACTGGTCTGTTTTGCCTCTAGTTTTGTGTTTGCCTCTGCTAGCAGTTTCCCTTATTTTGTTGTCTATCAGAAGGAAGTGATAAAATACAAATGTACAGTAGAACTTTGCTCACTATGTTCATATATTGTCAAAGATTAAAAAATAGTTGTTTAATTCTGCTATTATCAATATAAACTCAATTTTCTTTTACATGAGGATTTACATAGTGAGATTTTTAGTATCCTGAATTACTATTTTTTTTTAGTGTGGCATCCCAGAGAGACTGAATTACTATTTTCAAACATTATATTTTAACAGTTATACTGTAATTTTACTGATTATAATATCTACTGTATGAATACCAGAGACATATTTCTTAGTTTTCTCTTTGGTTATTTGGAAACCTGATGCTAATGGAGTCAGGAATACAGCTTCAATTTTCTTTTAGTTCTCTTCTGTGGCCATAAATGACCTTCCTAATCAACCAGTAAATGACTGTCAGCCTTAAATATTATATATACAGCAACTAAAATCCTTGCTGTTGTTAGAACTATTTCCCTTGATATTTTATTGCTGAATATTGAAAGTGACAGTGTTCCTTTTCTATTTTGAAGAATGAATCAAATGTTTAAAAAAAGCTTTCTTCTATAAAATTTTACCCACATATATCATAGGGTTATTAGAAGGATTAAATGAAATAATACATGTAAAGCCTTTCTAACAATGGCTGGTATTTATCAAATGCACAATATTCATATTCTCTTGGTGAAATTGTGGATATTATACAATAGCAACAGACATAGCAGACATAGGACTTAATAGAAAATTAAATTCCCAAAAGGTAGAATGTCAACCACTTTAGGATGCTAGTTTCAGAAATGGAATTTTGTCAAGTATCTCTTTTGAATTCATTTGTACTTTTAGTCATTAATCTTTTTAATAGACTTTAAAATAGATTTTTAAAAAATACATTTTTTAGAGCAATTTTAGGGTCACAGTAAAATTGAGTGAAAGCTGCGGAGATTTCCCATAAATCTCCTGCCCCCATACATTCTTAGCCTGTGCCATTACCAGCATCCCCCACTAGAGTGGTACATTTGTTATGGTTGATGAACCTACACTGATACATCACTATCATCCAAAGTCCATAGTTCACATTAAGCCTCACTCATGGTGTTGTACATTGTGTGGATTTGGATAAATGAATAATCATATGTAACCACCATAATAGTATGACATGGAGTAGTTAAATCTTTTAACAAGTAGTTAACATTAGTTCTTTTCATTTTTTTCTCAATTCTTAATTCTTTTAACAAGTACTATTATGTTCAACATAAAACAGTGACAAGACTTAGTTTCTGCCCTCCGTAAGCTTATACATTAGTTCTTTTTAGGAAAGGGCTTGTATGTCTGAGAAATGTACAGATGGCATTAACTATATTTTTTTAGTTCATTTGTTTGCATTCCTTTCATTAATGATGTTTTCACATCTCTGAATAATTTAAAAAATATGGAAAACATCCTTGGAGGATTAGCAGACAGCTATTTTGTTTGTGAAAACAAAGTTATTGTTTGGCTTGATCTCTATTGTCTTGCCCTTGGAAATGCTGGAATTTTTCATTAATATCGATCATCAGTGTTTAGAGATATCTCACATGTATATTGAATCATGAGTTGTCATATAGTGTTTTTAGATGGAGTCACATACTTTGAGGTGAACAGGAAAAGCGAAATGTTTCCTGTGTGTTAGAGTTTTAGTTTTAATAACCTAAACATGGTAATTAATATACTGCTGCATATTAGATTGGATTATATAGAAAAGTAGTAAGAATATGTATCACTTGCCCCTCAATAGATTAATTAAAACCAGTTGAGAGGTTTTAAAATGTGCTAATTCTTTTTGACACCTTTTGATTTATCTGTTTGGTAAAGGCAGATCCCAGATTTCAATTTGGAGAGATGATGCTTAAAAGGCTGACAATATCGTACTTTTTGTTATTGGGAAGTGGGACTTGATAATTTCTTGGAGACTTGGAATGTTTTGCAGTATTGTCAAATGATAACACTTTACCTTACATCTGGTGGAAATTTTACTTTTCTTGGGAGACATCTGAATAGTTGAACTATTGGATTTGGATTTGAATGGTAAAACTCGTACTATTTGGTGTGTGTTCAATAAATGGATGTCTCAAAAGATGGCAAACTAGCTGTTCCAGACATTCACAATCTTATGTTTAAGCCCTTTCATACTGAGCAGATTACCATATCTCCGACTTCACTAGGACTTTAATCCAATTTATTTGGAATTTCTTCTTATTCTTTCAATTAAGCCAAATACTGGTTCTTTGGAAATACCAATAAAATTGCTAACTCTTTAATGAGACTGATTAAGAGAAACAGAAGATACAAATTACCAATATCAAGAATGAAAGAAGGAATATCACTATTGATCTTTTGATCAATAAAAGGTAATAAGGTAGTATTATATACAACTTTATGCCAATAAATTTGATAATTTACATGAAATGGAAAACCTAACTCAGTGAAGAGTTATTGACAAGTGAAGAACAAACAGTAGAATAATGTTGCTAGGGAGCAGTAGGAAACTATAAACAAATATTTTACTATACTTTTTAAAAATTTAGTTTTAAATTCTAAAATTTAAACACAAAAAATGTTAAAGGTTATTTTCTTTATGAAGGCAGGCCACAAAACAAATACAAGAACTCAGAACTCAGGGAAGACATGGTGAGATAATAGGATAGATGCGACCTACAGGAAGAAGTAGAAGAAAAAAATTCCCACAAATATATCACAGAATTGATGATGAAACTGGAAGGCATGGAGGGGAGAATTGATAGAAAATGAAATAAAATGAGAATTTAAACAAAATGAGAAGAAAATCACAACACGTGCATAGTTCCCCAAAAAAGAACAATGAAGTAATAGGATGGAGGAAATATTTAAGCTGTACATTAAGAAAACTTTATGGCATTAAAAAGGCTTTGGTTGATGTAATGAAATAGCACAAGTTTGTACCAAGGCATAATTGACCCAGAATGGTCAATTCCAAGATATGTCATTGTAAAGTTTCTGAATTTCAGGCACTTTAATAACAGGGAGAAAATCAGGTGGATCTCATATTCCCCTGACAACTACAGCAAATATTATAAGAATCCCAAGAAAGATAGTGAAAAGCAGCCGAAATTCACTTGAAATAAGAAGCTATATGTCAGAGGTCAGAAAGCTTTTTTCCTGCAAGATTGGAAATATTTTAGATTTGGGGGACCATGTTGTCTCTGTGGCAACTATTCAACCATAGACAATAAAGAAATGAATGGCTGTGGCTGTGTTTGAATACAAGTTTATTTACAAAATTAGCAATGGGGCCGAATTTATCGCACAGTCTACTAACTTCTATACAATGACATGTTTAAAAAATTTCTCTAAGTAAGATTAAAAAAATAATCATTGCTGTATTTATGCATGGTTTTTAGTGGAAAAAGATTGTGTAGGCATAGAAAATACTATCACATAAATGTATATATTTGTATTACACATATATGTATATATATAAATAAACTGACAGACCGTTTCGGTTCCCTGTAACATCTCTTCCATAATTTGAATTTCTGTTGCATTTGTTTATCATTATGGAATATGAAACGTATTTCCTTATATTTTAACGTAATTTCTATCCTTTAAAAAACAAAAATCAACTAATTATTTTGAAAGCTCCTTGAAGGTAGAGAGTATGTCTAACTCATTTTTGTATTTAATTGCAAATAATAGAACCCTACTTTTTTTTTTTCAAAAATAATGTATTGTGTCTTTGGCTATCTCTTATCTAATATGTTAGATCCCTATGGAAGAAGAAAGTCTGATTCCAACCCCAATTCTAACATTTCCTCTTGTTTCTGTGTGGAGATGTTGCTTACCCCTTCTTGCCTGGTTACCTATCCATATGCTTAATTTTTTTTTTCTTTCTTTTTTTTTAATTTCAGCGTATTATGGGGGTACAAATGTTTAGGTTACGTGTGTTGCCTTTTCTCCCCTTACCCCCAAAGAGCTTCAAGCGTGTCCATCCCCCAGATGGTGCACATCACACTCATTATGTATGTGTATACCCATCCCCTCCTTCCCACTCCCATCTGCCCGACGCCCAATAAATGTTATTCCTATATGTCCACTTAGGTGTTTATCAGTTAATACCAATTTGCTGGTGAGTACATGTGGTGCTTATTTTTCCGTTCTTGGGATACTTCACTTAGCAGAATGGATTCCAATCCAGGAAAATACAAGAGGTGCTTATAGCTGAATAGTACTCCATGGTATACATATACCACATTTTATTAATCCACTCATGTATTGATGGGCACTTGGGTTGTTTCCACATCTTTGCAATTGTGAATTGTGCTGCTATAACCATTCTAGTGCAGGTTACCATCCATATGGAAGCATAAATCATACCACTTTTTCAAGTTGTGGGAATGTTGGAAGGTTTTATTACCCAATATTTATTCTGAACTGTGCAAAAGAAAAGTGCAGAGTAAAGAGTTATTATTAACTAGGCTAATCACAAATTTAGCCTTTAATATGGTTAAGTTTCCATTTTCTTTGCTTTTTCTTTTTAATTACTTAATAAAAAACAAGACTAACTGGCTTTTGTTCTTTAGGAGCTGAATAAGAATACAAATAATGTAATACTATCAAAAATTTTCCTCTTAAATTTAAAGCACTGGATTCAGTAACACATGTTGAAGGTTGTGCACCTTTTTCCCATTTAAAAATAAGTGTTTCCATGCTTCTTGCAATTTGTGGTAGATTTTAAATGTCTTTGCTATTTTGTGTTTCACTTATACATGCACATTCTTGGAAAATGTCACTTTCTCAAATACTTTGTTCCGCTTTTCCTAATTTTGTTTCGATCTGTTAAATATCATGAATGAAAATAATAAAAGTCTTTGTAACAAAAATGGTATTAATGTTTAGAATTTTGAAACCATAAAAGCCATATTTCACATTGCTTTAAAGTGATGTTCATTGTACTATATTTTAAAAAAATTCCTTATTTTGAAAACATTTTCCAGGTTAAGAATGGCTATGATTCTAATAAAATATATGAATGTGTAAAAAATAGATATGAGTGACAAAATTTAAATATTTTTGTTAGGGATTTATAATAGTTGAGTTTAGGATGGTATTTAATATTGTGTCATTTGTAATTCTTATTTTCCATCAGGCATAAAAGATCCTTTTGCTTCCATCCAATACACCATTTTTAGGAGGTATTTAAATTTCAAAGGTACACTGTGAAGTTGCCGTCTTCTTTTTCTCATTCATTGCAATTTAAAAAAAAAAAAAGCTCAAGGATTAAGCATCATACTTACTTAGTCTTACGAAAAGCCTGGGGTACCTAGCTCATTCCTCATACTATAGATGCTTAAAAACCCAGTTTGTGACCGAAAATACCGGATTGTCGATCCTGCCATGTAAAGATATAATTACATAGGAATGCCTAAGTGTGTATACCTAAAAATCTTATTTAATTCCTGTGTGTTTTTTTTTTTTAACGCATTTATGTTTTGGTTCCTTTTATTGGTTCATTTGACTAGGCCTCTGTGCATTCTTGGCTTTTTGTTTAAGTACTAATTGTTGGATCTGAAACAGGCTGTAGGAAGGTTTCCCCATGTTTACAGCATGTACAGTAGTATTAATCTATAAAAAGATTCCAGAGTTATGGGTTGAGAATTCTCATGATCACTGAACCATATGATGTGGTTGTGTACATTTGGTCAAATCTTTTGACTCGTCAACCTCAGTTCGTTAGGAACCAAATTACTGATAGAACTTTCCAAAATTAAAGTCTTTTGATTAAAATTGCTTAATGCTCAGGAGCGTCCCTGTTTTATCATTTTGGAAACTGTCTTTATTGTCTCAATAAAATTGAGTTAGGGTACTAAAAATGTTAGTGTGTTACATATTTTGAACAATGGACGCTCATTTAGTTAGATTTGTTTTAGAATAGATTATATTGCTCAAATGTAAAAATAAATACAATTTGTTTCTAATAATTTTCCAAATACTACTTTAAATAAGCAAATTAATTTGATAGATTCATACAGCATAAATAAATGAAATCATAAACTTAGTTACACTGCTGAAATTTAATCTTTTCTTTAAGATAGATTTTCAGATTGAAAAAACAACCCGATGTCGTTTTTGAAGCAGTATAAGGGCAGAAGGACTTAAACTTTAATGTGTATCTGTTAAAAAAACTTTTCTGGGTCTTTGGGATTACACTGGATCTAAAGATCATTGTGTGCAAAAGAGGGAGAAGATGCGTTATCTATTGTTGTGTAACAGATTAGGACAGATTTTGCATATTAAAACAACAGACATTTATTTTCTTATAGTTTCTGTGGGCCAGGAGGTTAGGCACAATTTAACTGAATCATTAGCTTAGGGTTTCTCAAGCTGCACTCAAGATGTCAGCAGGATTGGGTTTTATTTGGTGGTTCACCTAGGGGAGAATCTAATTCTCAACTTGCTAGAGGCAGTTTCTACAGGCTGGCTGTAGTTCCTTGGCTTGAGGCTTCTCCACATGGTTACTTACATAATCAGGCTACCAAAGAAAATCTCTTAGTGATGGCCTTTGAGGAAGATGGGGACTAGCAAATGGAAGATCGCATGAGGAAGGCTTCCAAGGTGCTGGAAATGTATTTTTCTATCCATGTGGAGTTATAAGGGCATTTTGACTTTATAAAAAGTCACCAAGGTACACTTTAGATATGTACACTCATCGTTAGGTATGTTATACTTTCATATATCTTTATTTAAATATAATTATAAAGCATACTTTAATAAACAACTGCCAATGACTTATAGATTTTTTGATGTATAATTTTCTTTTTTTTAAAATTTTTTTAATTTCAGCATATTATGGGGGTACAAATCTTTAGGATACGTATATTGCCCTTGCCCCACCCGAGTGATTTATAATTTTCTACTTTGGAACTAATTTGTCTTTTTTTTTGGAGACAGAGTCTTGGTTTGTTGCCCCAGCTAGAGTGCAGTGGCATTATCATAGCTCACTGTAACTTCAGACTCCTGGGCTCCAGTGATCCTGCTGTCTCTGCCTCCTGAGTAGCTAGGACTACAGGCGCACACCACCATGCCTGGCTAATTTTTCCATTTTTTGTAGAGACAGGGATCTCGCTCTTGCTCAGGTCTCAAAAACTCCTGACCTCAAGGGATCATTGCCTTGGCCTCCCTGAGTACTAGGATTACAGGTGTGAGCCACCATGCCCTACATGGAACTAATTCTGTAATCAGTATGACTTATTAGCAAAAGTGAGTGATAGGTATATCCTGCCATTGCTTTAACCGCAGATCACTGGATAATACCTTTTAAAATAGGAGATCTTTAAGGCTGAAACAGGATCCTTACCTTCACCTCTCATAAAAGTCAACTCAGAGTGGATAACAGCCTTAAACCTAAGGCATGAAAGTATAAGAATTCTAGAAGAAAATGTTGGAAAAACTCTTAAAAAATCAATGAACTTTAAGACCAGATGCAGAGCAAAAAGAACAGATGTAAGCTCAACATTCTGAGTATTTTTCTAATAGAGGCATTTCAGTTTTGTAGATAAAGAAGGACACTGAACTAAAGGTTAGAATATACTCTCACAAACAACCTACTCAATTTTGAAGCTGAATACTGCTTTTATTAAAAGTTCAGAGTTCACTTTTTTATTACAATGTTTGAAAATTGTGTGTATTTGGGCAAGCTATTTAACCCACCTAAATTTTCTCATGGTAAAATGAATATAGCACTAACACTACCTCATAAGTGTACCTTGAGAATTTATTCAGTTGATATTTGTAATAATATTGGACAGAAGACTGTCCAATACACGATAAGCACTAAGAGTTTATTAAATATCTAAAAAAAAGTGAAATGCACACACATACACAACATTCCCTAGAAGACACCATTTGATTTAAAGTCTATAATTAATTTTGCAAAATAAAAAATGCTTTTCTCAAGTAACTTGTGAGGTTCACCTACAAAACTTCATCAATATTTAGTCTTCAGTAGAAAGTACAAAATGTAGATACTCTGTTAGTATTCTGCAACATAGATTGGGGAACAATTATTTCTAAATTTATGACTCAATTCAGTCTCTGAAGTACTGCATCAGAAATTTTACTTAGTGGTATGTAATACAAACAAACATTTCAAATGGTTGCTTATTAATTTACATGTTTAAATATATACATTTCATAATACAAATTTAGCTATAATATGATCAAGTAATTATGGAATGTGACTTGATTATCCTAACACCTTTGTTGTTACTCAATTTGGAACTAGAATCTTTCTGGAAATCTAACTATAGTTTGGACAAAAATGCTTTACCTTGCCATATAGGCACATTACATGGACTTGTTTTGTACATTCTTTACTAAAGCAATGTGTGAAAAATCTCATAATGCCAACATGTCTTTTTTTCTACTAAAACAATTACAATATAGCTTTGATAATGGATAGTTGTGTAAGATTGCACCAGTTTAACTGCAGTAGAACAGAAGGTATGAGGCATTTTTCAGTTTTAAAATGTCATAAAATATCCATAATGTATTTCTTGCAATTTTCTTATTAAGTCTGTATTAATATCTCCATTATGCAAATGATGCATAAAGAAATTACATAATTTAAAGAAACTGAAAAAAGTCTGAATCGCTAAACAAAAAGGAGTGATCGTGGTGTTTTTATGGTTTACCACTCTAAGCTTCACTATTTATTGAGTAGCAGTGTTGAACTGACGTAATCCTTTTCCTGAGATGAAAATAATTATTTATGACATTATTAGTTGTCTAAATGCCATCTAGACAGATGCTCCATTTCATACTGAAACTAATTTTCAAACTATTTGCAGCATTCTTAGAAATCATAGTTGAGTTCTAGCTACACACCGTATCTGGTCAGCTGCCTGTTATTTCCTAGCCTGTTGGCACTGATAATTTGGAACAGCTTGTATTTCAAATCACTCAGGCACTTAATAGCTAATAAATGTTTACACTGGGACCAAAATGGAGATGAAGACAGTTTTTGAAGGACAACATCAGTTTGTAAACCAGCCCCGGACATTACCCAGGAATGTTGGCTTCATTTTTTATTTTAAGTTTTACTCTTTCTGTAGCTGAAATCAAGTCCTCAAATAGCCTTGCTTTTTATACTAGTCTGGTCATTTGCAAAAAGAAAAAATCTTTGATATCATAGTTTGAATCAATCAAAACTATTTAAAGGCATAAAATTTCTTACATATTTGTACAATTTATTCATATCTCCCTGTATCTATGTCCTCAGAGAGTTGCCTCCCACACTGATTCTGGGCATAGCCAAGCAGTTTGCTTTGGCTAATAAGAAAGTAGCAAATGTGATAAAGGCACAGGCTAGAAAAGTGCTTAGCTTTGGGATTTGCCTCTTGGTACTACTGAAATATTCTTCCCCAGGGTAGCCCATTGCCTGATGAAAAGCAATGATCATGTCATTCCTATCACCCCAACTAATATGTATCCCCAATTCCCAGCCATAAGAATGAGGCCATGCTAGGTCTATCAGCACTAGATTCCCTGCAGCTGAGTTCAGATGCACAGGCAAACCTCGTTGAGATAAGCAGAACATGGCCTACATCAGCAAACCAGTCCAGGCAACACAGACACGTGAAAGCAATAGTGTTTGTGTTACTACATTGGATTTTAAAGGGTTTTATTAATGCAACTAAAACTAATTGATAAACGTAGTTTGTACGGTCCGTTATGAAAATGTTTTACTCATTGGGCCTATTTTCAAAGGCCCCAAGAAAATGTTTACTAATAAATGCTTTGAATAGTGGCATCCAGAGAATTTGTTGGGCTTTTTCTTTGTTTCGTTTTTTAATTTGTTTTGTTTCGTTTTGTTTGGTAAGGAAATAGATTGGAACTCCATGTAGAATCTTTTGCTGAGAATTTTGAAAGCCAGGAGGAAATTTTGAAATCATGCTTTTAATGGTCATCATTTGTCGATATATTAAAATACATGCGATACATTCATGATGCTTAATATTCAAAGCAAAGGTGTATATATGCACTTCTGTATTCCTTTACCTAATGAAGTGTTTTAGTTCTGCTGAAATTTTTAACCAATTTAAAATTTTTCATCTACTTCTATTACTGACCATCTACTTCTATATATGACCATTTTATTTCATAAGTTTTCCATCCATCAGAATTTTCACTGATTTTCCCGGGGTCTGAGAGGAAGGGGTGAATTATTCACAGAAAAAATTGATAGTAGTTTATTGACAGAGATTTTCTTGTGTTTCTAAATGACTTTGTGGGATAAATTTATCTGGTTTCTTTTTATAATGACAAAGAAATAAACAAAGCCATACTCAATGAGGAGCACAAAATTAAGTTTGAAGATTTGATTGAACATTTGTAGGCTTAATTATATTTTATAAATTATATTTTATTTTATATTTGTATTTATTTATATATATTTATTTATATAAAATAAATTATATTTTTTAAAAATATAGGTATTATTCCAAAATATCAAATTGCAAGAGAAGGTAACCCTTTATTGGTATACAATAGCAATGTTATTATTTTATAAATTTAAAAAACACAAAGTGTACTGGTAGAATATAAGAATTCAAATGTGGTAAGGTAGTAGATGTTAGCTGTAATCTAAATAGGTTTCTAGGCCAACTATGTATCCTGAGAATATGTATCAAATATAAGTATAAAATTATCATCATATTTCTAAGAACCCAAATGGTTAACAGTTTCCAATATAATTCTTATGTCTTCATTTTCAAAATTTTACTTATCTGTCACTTTCTAGCCAAGTAAGAAAAGTAGGAAATAAGTCTAGGAACTCATACCATGAGGAAAAAAAAAAAGTGATAAACTGATTTTACTAAAAGAATGTTAAATCTGTGAATTATTTAAAAGGTGTGTAAGAGGTCAAAAATGATCACAAACAGATTTTCAGATTTTGACATACTTGTTAAGGCTTGCCTACGTGCAGACATACTTGCTTGCCTACGTGCTAATTGCCCATTTCTGCTTCTGAGATAACGGCTTGCTTGCAGTAACCGCTCTAGGACCAATTAGAGAAAGAATAACATGCAATGTAACCAGCCAATCACGACTGATCTTAAGTGCATGATCAGAGACGGCAGACCAATCACTATGCTAAGTAAATACATAATCAACACGTGGACAGCTCATTGACACATGAACTATAAAGCCCCCTTCCCATGCTGTCCGGGGTCCCTCTGCCCAGAGAAGAAGCCACTGCGTGTTGGCGCTCTGGGGCACGGACTCGAGTTAGTTGGTAATAAACTCCTCCTGTTGATTGCAGCCTCAGTGACTCTGTCTCTCTGTTTGGTGGTACTGTGACTCCCTATCTAACACCTGTAAGCCTCACACTATTCTTCAGTAGGACCTACAAAATTTTACCCACTTTCATCAAAGCCTAGGAGTTAGAACATCCATCTCTGTTTTATTTTCTATTCCTGACAATTGCACTAACATAATCTGTACTTTGTAACGATGCCTTATAAATATGCTGTTTCTTTTTCTTTTCTTCAATTTATTCTTATTTTAAAAAATGTTTTATTCTAGGTCGGGCAGGGTGGCTCACGCCTGTAATCTTAGCACTCTGGGAGGCCGAGTTGGGAGGATCGCTCAAGGTCAGGGGTTAGAGACCAGCCTGAACAAGAGTGAGACCCCGTCTCTAATAAAAGTAGAAAGTAATTAATTAGTCAACTAAAAATATATAGAGAAAATTAGCCAGGCATGGTGGCGCATGCCTGTAGTCCCAGCTACTCAGGAGGCTGAGGCAGAATGATTGCTTGAGCCCAGGAGTTTGAGGTTGCTGTGAGCCAGGCTGATGCCACGGCACTCTAGCTTGGGCAACAGAGTGAGACTGTCTCAAAAACAACCAAACAAATAAACAAAAAAATAGAAACAAACAAAATAATTAGCCTAATTGACCAGTTAGAGCCATGGTTCCAGATATCCTCATACAAACCGCAAATTTTGGGAGATCTATCACCTGCATGTGCCTATTCCCATCACAACCACCCTCCGTTCCAGCACGCTCCTCTTTAGTGGGCTATCACAGTGCGAAGTCGTCATTAAATATTTTCCACTAACCCATTAAATAACTGATAACAGAGGCAGGCTTCCAACCCTGGGAGTACTGATTTCTCACTGTGGAATTGCAAGAACCAAGGAGGACCCCTGGAAAGGAGGGCAACTGTGGGCGGTGCGGGGAGAGCAGGATGTGACCAAGCCAGGGCCTGTTCCATGCACCCGCAACCCGCGGTGTCCCACCAGGGCGAACGCCGACCCCCGCCTGTCCCCTCTCCTGCGGGGATGCCGAACCCCACCCTGGCCATGGAGCTTCGGCTGCATGACTCCAGGGAGAACAACCTTCAAAGCCTGGTGGAAATGTCGCGTGGGTGCAGCACAAATCTCGGGGGAGCGTGAGAGCGAGAGCAAAGGGGGCCGGGTTGGGGCGGAGCCGCGGGGCAGCCGGCCTCGGCCGGAAAGCCCTGGAGAGCGCAAGTAATTCGCTAGATGTGCGTCTGGGAGAATTTTCCACAACAGCAGCCCTTCCCTTCCCCTTCCCGGGCTTTACGTCTCTTTAAAACCCCTATCACTTATTTTTTTTTTTTTTTTTTTTTTGAGATAGAGTCTCACTCTTCTGCCTGGGCTAGAGTGAGTGCCGTGGCGTAAGCCTAGCTCACAGCAACCTCAAACTCCTGGGCTCAAGTGATCCTTCTGCCTCAGTCTCCCGAGTAGCTGGGACTACAGGCATGCGCCACCATGCCCGGCTAATTTTTTCTGTGTATTTTTAGTTGGCCAATTAATTTCTTTCTATTTATAGTAGAGACGAGGTCTCGCTCTTGCTCAGGCTGGTTTCGAACTCCTGACCTTGAGCAATCCGCCCGCCTCAGCCTCCCAGAGTGCTAGGACTACAGGCACGCGCCACCATGCCCGGCTAATTTTTTACATATATTTTTAGTTGTCTAATTAATTTCTTTCTATTTATAGTAGAGATGGGGGTCTCACTCTTGCTCAGGCTGGTCTTGAACTCCTGACCTTGAGCTATCCACCCGCCTTGGCCTCCCAGAGTGCTAGGATTACAGGCGTGAGCCACCGCGCCCAGCCCCAACAGTTTTTTAAATCTATTTTTTGTTATGGAGAACTTCAAACATATACAAATTAAAATTGTATAAAGTTCTCCAATGTTCTCCTCTTGCAACATCAACATTTATCAAATCCAGGCCAACAGTACTTCAGTACTTCCACCCTACCCCCTATATTATTTTAAAGCAAATTTCAAACATCACATTATTATCTCTGTATATATTTTAGTACGTGTCTCTAAAAGATAAGTGTTCTGTTTAAATTATTATACACAAAAATTAACAATTCCCTCACTTCAAATATCCAGTAAGTATTAAATTTTCTGATTGTCTCATAAATATCATTATCTTTTAAAGGATATTTGAATCAGGGTCTAAATTATAAATATACATTACAATTGCTAGCTCTTTTCAATATATATATATATATTTTTTTTGAGACAGAGTCTCACTCTGTTGCCTGGGCTAGACTGAGTGCCGTGGCATCAGCTTAGCTCACAGCAACCTCAAACTCCTGGGCTCAAGCAATCCTTCTGCCTCAGCCTCCTGAGTACCTGGGACTACAGGCACGCGCCACCATGCCCAGCTAATTTTTTCTATATATATATCTTTAGTTGGCCAATTAATTTCTTTCTTTCTATTTATAGTAGAGACGGGGTCTCACTCTTGCTCAGGCTGGTTTCGAACTCCTGACCTTGAGCGATCTGCCCGCCTCGGCCTCCCAGAGTGCTGGGATTACAGGCGTGAGCCACCGCGCCCGGCCTCAAGTAATAATTTAACAGAAACATTCTAGAAACAACACTCCCAGCTGCCTTTCCTAAGTCAGAGAATTGATACTGCCTATGGACATCCAGGCTAGTGGGAAGAGAGGATGGGCCACTGGGGAAGAAAATTTGGAGTTTGCAAGACTTCATGGTGTTGGCAGTTGTCTTCTCTGAGGACAAGTTCTGAGACCTGACTCCTAAGCTTGAAATCATGGTTCTGCTATTTGATTAGCTGTAGGACATTTGGGATTTCCCACAGCCTGCTCATGTCTCAATTTTGTCTTCTGCAAAATGGGCATAATGACTGTACCTTCCTCATAGAGTTGGTGTGAGTGTTAATTGAGAGTAACCAGACCTTTTTCTCATGGGGTTGGCATAGGTATCAAATGAGTTAATGTGTGTGCAGTGCTTAGAATGATGCCTGCTGCACAGTGAGCTTCAGAAACGATGACAATGATGAGTCCATGGAACTCACGAAGAATCAACAATTCTTAATTTTTTAATTTTTTTTTTTTTTTTGAGACAGAGTCTCACTCTGTTGCCTGGGCTAGAGTGAGTGCCGTGGCGTCAGCCCAGCTCACAGCAACCTCAAACTCCTGGGCTCAAATGATCCTTCTGCCTCAGCCTCCCAAGTAGATGGGACTACAGGCATGCGCCACCATGCCTGGCTAATTTTTTTTTTTTTTGTATATATTTTTAGTTGGCCAATTAATTTCTTTCTATTTATAGTAGAGACGGGGTCTCGCTCTTGCTCAGGCTGGTTTCGAACTCCTGACCTTGAGCGATCCACCCGCCTCGGCCACCCAGAGTGCCAGGATTACAGGCGTGAGCCACCGTGCCCGGCCAGAATCAACAATTCTTACCATTGGCTTTGCCTTTGTAAAAAATCTCTTACCTGATTTCCCTTCCTACAACTCTACCTTCAAACTCTTTTTGGTATGGAATGTCAAAATACATCAATTTCCTAAAACCTCTTATGAGTCTACTTGTTGTTGACTAGAGAATGAAGTCCTTAATGGGACACCCAAGGCCCTTTCCTATCTGGCCTCAGCTACGCATTAATGATTCTCATGGTTACAAGTGACAGAAAGCAATTCAGACTGGCTAAACAAATGGGGAATGTGTTGTCTCCCATATCACATCAAGATCCAGGTGTATAAATGTGTCAGCCTCTCTCTGTGAAAGACACTCTCCTCGAACAAACCCTTGGGATTTCCAGGCCTACATTATCCTTACAGCTGGCAATCTCATAGAAAGAGAATGGCTCTTCCCTGAAACTCCAGTGAAATTCCTGGGATTTAGTCTTGGCACATTGGATGACTTGAGTCATGTGCTCAGTTCTAAAGCAATGGTTAATACTACCTCCAGGGAGGTGGAGGGTGGTGATTGGTCAAGCGATGATCACAGGCCCCACTCTGAATCCAGGAACAGGGTCAACTCCACTCTTCAGATACTAAGAATAGATGAGTCTCTGTAAAGAAATACAGTTATTATTACAAAGAGACTCGAGAATGAATATTGAGTAGGCAAAAGTAACAGATGTCCACCACAACCTACCCTCCCTGCATTACTTATTCATTGAACACATGCTGCAATTTTCTATTTCCTGCCCTTTTATGTAATGTTCTTTCTGCTTGAAATGTCTGATACCTCCACCTATTCAAAGTTCAAAGTCCATTTTAAATTATACTTATGTGACCTACTCCTTGACAAACATAATTTATTACCTTTATTATAGCCCTTGTCATCGCCCAGCTTGTCTTACATTGCATTGTGTGTGTGCCCTTCTTCTCTCACCGGGTTGTAAGCTCCTTTTGGGGGGGGGTAATCACGCCTCACACAATTCGCACACTTGTACATTATTTGGAGATCGAAGAGTATCCTCCGCCATATGAAAAGATTCCCATCAGCTGTAAGGTATCATAATAAAGTGTTGTCATCATCATTGTTTTCTAGTGCTGTGTCCCCCACATGACAATTTTCTAATAGGTATTTGATTGATTTACTAGACTATCTGTCTGTAAATTAGAAGTGATTTTCAGCAGTCTCAAAATTCCCCATACTCATTCTCCCTCTTTCTAAACCCCAGATGACACTATTCAGGTGCACAAATGTGCCTTCTTTCAAGATGCTCCAGACGTCTGGGCCAAGCAAACGGAGTTATGATTTTACTTTCTGTCTGCATTTAGATCAGGTTCTCTCGCATTGCTTTAGTTTTATTCCTTAGCAACCTTTTACATTTTAATATTCTCTTATATCTTTTGGACCTTAATCAAATGCAAAACTTCGAGTTTGTAAAGAGTCTTCCTAAGGCCAGAGAGCACATTTTCACTCGCCTTTGGGTGGTCTGACAGCCTCTAATAAGCATGCCTGTCCCAGGGCTAGTGAGGCCTGTGTGCTTGACTGGGCCCTGGTGGCTTTGGCTTCTCTCAGTTTACCTACTAAAAGACTGTAGCCCATGCATCAACCTTGCAAATGAGTGTCGAAGGTTGTTGTGACAGGAAGGTTGATCCTTGCTGAAACCTGATGGGGGTTACCCCCCTCCCCAATTTCCCATTCTCAACACTTTGTACACACCCTTCCAGGCTTAAGACACGCTATGCAGAGTATACCACCTTCTGGCTGCTTGGGAACACATTTTGGAAGTCCATCTGGATCTGCATTTTCTCTTCTCTTTCTGTTTTCTCCTCCTCTATTCATAATAATGCCACTTGGTGATCCTTTGGGGCCAAGACTCTTTCATTAGATCAGCTATAGTTATAAGTTTAACCAATGATTTACAGTTTTTCATGACTTGATGCATCAATCCTTCCAATCACACATTTAATTCACACTTTTCAGGGAGACTGGCTGGAAACAATTCTCAACTCAAAGAAAAGACAACAATGGGATGAATGTCAGGAAACAGAGCAGCTGTGAAGATGGACCAGAGCTGGAGGAGACAGGGCAAGGCATGCCTGTAGGTACGCTTTATGTAAATCGAGCACTCTTGATAAGAGCAGGCGAGAAATAGTGAGAAGCTGGAGCAGAATGTACCTACTGACGCTAATACGAGACACTCATTGAAAACATGGGTTACTGGCTCCTGGTAAGCTAATGGTACTGCCCCCATTTATATTCTAAGAAGTAGGAACCAGTGGTCTGTTGACAAAATCCAACAGGAGATAATACTCCAGCCAATTTGACTTTTCAGCATCCTTTTTTTTTTTGAGGGTCTTAATGGCTACCACTTACGCCATGTGCTTGTTGTGTGCTTTAAACCCATCATCCTGGTTGGTCCACATCAACCCTCTGGGAGAGTCCAAGACAGAGATGATCCCGTTTTGCAGATGGGAAGGCTGAGATTCAGAGAGGCTGGCTTACATTTCCTAATTAGTATATTGTAAAGTCAATATTTAAATCCAAGTGTCTGCCTCCAGAGCCCTTGGTAATCCCCAAACCCACTGAATCCTGTCAAAATAGGCCACTTAAGCAGTTTCCAAGTTCTCATACACAGATTTCTACATAACTGGCTTAGTCACAAAACATTGTTGAGCATCTACAATGTATAATCGTTGTTAGTTATCGAGAACGCCAAAATATGTAGCAAGTGCCATGGGAACAGTAAGGATAAAACACTGAGCTGTGCCTAGGGGAATCAGAGCATTTCACAGAGGTTGGTACATTTTAGCTGAGTATTGAAGGATGGTAGGAGTTTGGCAGGCACAGAACAGGAGAAAGGATGCTTTCTTTCTCTTTTAGACTCTTGCCCAGTTTAGGGAGGGAAGCACAGGGGATGCCAAATGGCCCTGTCCTTGTGGTGTCCCCGTTTGATGTCTCTAGATGGGACTTGTGAGCTCTATGGCGAGGGGGGTGGAAAGTAGATCCAAGTAGACGTGATACAGTGAGGAACAGTGTGGGGAGACTGGATTCTGCACAGGGAGAGTAAGACACAGTGATGGAGATTTGGCTGTGGTATCTGGAGTTTGGGGAGAAGAGAGTGGGGAAATAGATTATGAAGAATGTAATATAGGTCCAAACAACAGTGGAGGAGGGCTAAACTTAAGCAAAGACCCTTAGGCAGAGATTTAAGGGAGACTGTCCTGGTCAATTTGTCTTAATGAGAAAAAATTTACTAGCTTGTAAAATGTGATATTTAGTCAGTGCTACCTGAAATGACAAAACCCAAAAATCCAAATTTTGGTTAATTAATTCAATTGAATTTGCTACAGCTGTTAAGAACAACTGTTTTGGAACACAGAAATTGCCATCATCAAAACAGCGCAATATAAAATTTGATTCGTACTTTAAGTGGAACCAGAATATATGAGATTGAAAGTGGTTGTGTTGATTGGTACCATTATTTTTATTTTTCACAATTTATAAGGAAAAGGTTATCTCAAAGTGATTTTTCTGAGGCTCTGTAATGACAGTGAGAATAATAATATCTACCATTTGTTGAATGCCGTCTATGTGTCAGACACAGTTCTGTTTCATGGATTATCTAATTCAGTCTTCACAGCAGCCATACCAGGTGAGAAAGTTCTTTGGTAAAGGTCACCGAGGTCACTCACTCTGGGGCATTATTCTGCATGCAGTAGGTCTCTCCTGATCATCTCCCTGGGACATTGATTACTGGAATGCCAATGGGCACCATGCATGTTGAACAAATCCTTGGCGTGAGAGCCTCTGACGTGGATAGGAGTAGATACATCTTTACGTAGAGATGAATTAATGTAGGATTAGGCTTGGAAAAACCCTGATTTTCTTGTTTCCACCTTCTTTATTTGTTTCCAGCTTCTTTATTTGTTTCCTGTTGCTTCTTGATATCCTCATCCTCATTTTTTTTCTACCAGATTCCCCAATTTTTCTTAACTCCAGGTTCTCTAACAACAAGTATACTCTCAAGAAACAGGGTATGCCGTATAATGCATTTAAATATTGGTCATAGGATGTAGCCCAATCAGGGACTTTTAGACCCCAGTTTTTAGAGCTGGGGCCGTGATTCCCCCACTCACATACTATGCAGACTTGAGTGCAGCTGTGTGTTTACTGGGCATTTACTGTTCTAGCCTGCACAGCACCACGTCTCTCTCTCCTGGCAATGTCAGGACCCTGATTTTCCTGTAGAGGCTGGCTCCTCTCCACAGCTTATTCTATTTTGGCGGCATGTCAGCCAACAAGCCTTACCTCCTTAGCCAAAGAGGGGCCAGGGGTCCAAGCCTGGCCAAATAGAGTTCCTTTCAGGAAATCTTGACAGGCTAACAGTAAGGGGAAAACGTAGTTAGGTTAGATTCATTTCACTGGCAGCACACAAAGAAATTATGCACACTAAGAATTAGTTCCTGCTCTCTAATTCCCAAAGCACTTCCATTTTTCTCTCCTACTCCATTTCCTTCCATTAAAGCCCTCTTTTGCTTAAATTAGCCAGATTTGGCTTCTGTTGTTCGCAATAAGAGAAAAATCCAACTCTCAGTATACATGTGTGCATTTTTCTTTGGTGTGGAATTCCTAAAGTTCTCAAAAGCATCCATGATTGAAAAGGGCTAAGACTCACTAGATTCAGTGATCATTTCTACCTCTGAGGAAGGATTGAATATATGCATCCTTGCAAATTAAAATGTGCTTAAGTCATCAAACTATAACAAAATTGGGGAATTTCCGGCATCCTCTTGCAAAGTGGAGTTAGTTTTGGCAGAATGGGTCTTTCTCAGAAACTCATAAAATAATTGTAGAAAGCCCCAAATCAAAAGGCTAACCCTGCCTTTACCCAAGGTTGAGGTTTGCTTTCTGATCAAAGATACTCCTTTGCCACCACCCCAACCCACACCTGTCCTCACAGCATTTTCTCTCCAGTCAAAAGAGCTCACTTAATGCACAGAAAAGTTATGCACAGTGAGGGAGTCAGGGTAGAAAAAATAAAGTCTGTCTCTAGATCAGCCTTCCTCCAAGTCCCAAGCCCTGAAGTGTGCAAGAAGGCACGGACTCCCAAAATTCTGTCCGGTTTGAGGAAAATCAAAAGCATTTTTTTCTGTCTTTCCCTAGCTCTTGAAGTTATTAGAAGCCAAGTCTGCTGTTAAGTAAAATTGGATGTTTTTTTAGTTACCATTCTAAAACCAAAGGTTTCCAAAAGGAAAAAGGAAGGAACAAGCAAATGGAACCACTTTTACGTCCAAACTACTAAAACCAGAGACAGTTCTAACATATACCTAATTTTTGTCCCTATCTCATCCCAATGTCCTTCTTTCCTGCCAGAAAATTATTTTGGCTTTATGCAAAGAGCATCATTTAAAATTTGGGGCTTACCCAATAAGTTGTTTTACTTATTACTATCTAATTATGTGTGCGTGTGCACACACACACATACACACACACATACACACTTCACTTACTCTCCTGAGCTCCCCTTCTGTCTTTGAGGTGAATTCACAAAACTAAGTTTATTTGTCTTAGTCTGCTTCCCACAAGAATTGAACTGCCAACAGCAATGGTGGCATCATAATTTGATCTTGGTTCCTTGACAAAAAAATTGCTGCTGGGATGTCACAGGCAGAGTGGGCAAATCCAACTGGTATCAGTGAGAGCTGTGTTTCAATAAGGACTTAGAACCAGTGCAAAGCAAGTGGTCCTTTTAAATAAAACTCACATTGGCCTCCAGCAGGAAGGGGTCATAGCAGGGTAATGTTCAACCACCATGATTTTACATTCATAGAACCCAAGGTCCATTAACTTTCCGAAAGAGAGCGTGATGGCAGCGGTCATTTCGTTTCTCCGGCCATCTTTCCTAGCTAACTCAGAGGGTTAACCGTCGACTGTTTTAAAAATCTATTTCATATTTTATCAGAATATTGTCCCTAATATAAATTTGTCATTCAAAAATCTGCTGAGTACCAAGCAGTGCCTGGCACTCTATCGGATGCCATTAGATGATAGCAAGGGAAGAATAACACATTCTGGCTGGTTGAGCAAAAGCTTACCCAAGAAGCTTATATTAATTGTAATAAAAGCAATTATCACTTGCTGGGCAACAGGTACAGTCTAAGGACTGCTTTATGCTGCACATATGTGAGCTTTAATGCTTCCAGCAACCATAGGATGTCAGCTAGGCATTATAGCAAAAAGCTTGTGCTTCCGTGAGAAACCATGTATTGCTCAGTGCATACTCTTCCAGGCTATCTGATTCTGATTCTATGGGAAGCTCTGTGCTTTTCATTGCCTTTGAGCTATTCTGCAACTCTGCAGGTTACAGGTAAATGATTCTTGTCTATAGGTAGGTAAATATATAATCTCTGGATGGAATTAAATTTAAGTTTCCACCCATTTACCCCACCCACCATCCCCTCCGCTGTAGAAAAAGCTGGTTTCTATTTGTAAACTACTTTCAACATTCCTTTACTCCATATAAATTTGTGTTTCTTTTACTTCTCCTCTGAACCAAATTTAACATTTACCTGTTAAACAAAAATTTGTTTTACTTTTCATTTGAACCAAATTTAACATTTACCTGTTGAATAAAATCTTTAGCACATATCCATTTTATATCTATATGAAGATCATGATTTTACACTTAAAAATATACTTTAACAATATTATTAGCTCCATTTTATGAATTAAAAATATTAAGGCTCAGGGCAAAATTACTTGCTCAGGACCATTAATGATCCAGGGACCTAGCCGGGGCTAAGTCCCTGCATTTTCTGACTCCACAGCCCATGTACTTACTTTCTTCTAATCGTGTACCTGCTCCATGCCAGGCATGTGCTGAGTGTGTAGGATTTTATTTTAAGTCATTTAGATATTAATGACCTCTTCTGTGCTGAAACTCTAAGGTTATAAAATATTCATGATATAATCTCTGCTTGCCAGATGATAATCAAGGCAAAAAAGAAAAGAAAAAGTAGAAGAAAAATCCCTAATAGGGAAAGAAGGGTAAGTGAATGTAAAAGTATAATGGAATTAATCTTGGAAAGCTTTTTGGAAGAGAGAGTTACTTAACTTGTATCATCTAAATGAAAGAGTCATTTAAAAGAAGCTTGCAAATTAAAGCCAACAACTTGTAAACTTATGTCCTGAAGCTTCAAGCACTGTGACGTAAGTAGCAAGCAAGGAAACAGGATTAAACCACTGCTTGAACATCTGTTCTCTAATAGCGTAAAAAAATGTGGCAAATGAAACAAGAACCTATTCTAATCTCTCCATTAATCCCATATCTAACTATTTTGTGCGAGGTTTCCATTGCTCCTAAATTTGATAGTGTCGTTCTGAAAACTGTCATTGGCGCTTGTGTGTTTGTAGGCTAAACTCTATAAACTTTTCATTATGTATCTTTGATCTGGTCTCTACTCACTTTTCATTTCTTCTGGTGTCCAAGAGCATACCTTTCAGTTGGCCTCTCTCTCTCTCTCTCTCTCTCTCACACACACACACACACACACCCCTGCCTCACAGTCTAGGCTCCTGACTCCCTAAAAGTCCTTGCAGTCTCCAACCCACCAAGCTATGTTGCAACTCAGTCTTTATTGAAGCATTCTTATAACATTGTCCTCTCCACCCCACCCTACCTTGGCAATTGCCTATTCATTCATTGCTCAACACTCAACTTACGAGTCACCTTTATGAAAAGCTATTGATCTCGAAACATACATGGTTTTGAGCATGTGTTTACAAAGCCCTTGGTGGTGCCTATTTGTTTACATACTTGCTCCCAGAGACAGTGCCTGGCCGTCTTTGCTCTCCCTTCTCTCCGCAGAGTTCCCCACAGCGCCTGCTGCGTCGTTTGTGCTCAGTAATGGAAGGTGTTGTGCATCAGGGAATCTGCGTACACACCATGGCGACAGGCAAGGTGAGGGGCCCTCCAAGGAATCACAGAGATCACGCATTCAAACCCTTCCCTCCGTGGCACAGAGAGAGCTAGAAGTAGTAACAGACCACGGTAGGAAACCGAGGTACCGAGAGAGCTGTAGGACACATCAGTAGGACACAGGACTCTTGCCCCTGGGTTTAGTACCGATTCCAATATGCCACACCGATTTCTGGGGTGGTTGTGGGTGGGGAAGAAAAATCTCCCTTGGAGAGAGGGATGGTTTATGCTTTGTTTTGTTTTTGTGGTGCTTTCACAATTTTGGTAAAGATATTTTTAAGCCAGCGCATGGGGTGGTTCAGGTTTTATTACCCAACTTGGCATTTTCCTCTTGTACACAGAGCAGCTCTGAGCCCTTATCATAGCCCTGTGACCACATCCCCTGCTGGGCCTAATGCTAAATCCACACTGTCAGTGAAAAACAAACACTGACAGGTGTGCAGCGCACTGAGCGCGGGAGGGTGTTTATTCTGAAGCACGGGCTAGTAAACTGGAAGTCAGAACGAAGCCCGTCCAGGCGTGACCAAACCCCCCGGTTCCTTCCCACATGCCCGGGGGACAGGGAAGGTTGCCAAAGGCTTCCGAGGGCTGCCATGGCCCCTCAACAACCAGCTCCACCTGGGAGTGGGCTACAGAGAAGGGTGTTTGTAATTATGTTCAAAGCTTCTGTCGGAGTCACTTGTTAAAGCTCCCGGGGCCTCTTAGAAGAGATCCAGGCGCAGGCTGCTGGTGTGCGCAGACTCCCTGGGTGTCTATCCTCAGCTGCAGCCCCTGGTGGGGACTGGAGGGCAGCAAAGGTCGTGTTCAGGACAGGAGATCTTGTTTGGGGGGAAAGGTGGACTTTTACCAACTCTGTCTACGGCCTGTCATCCTACAGAGCAGGTTCAACTCTGCTCTGAGAGAAAATTCTTCTGTTCCTTTATTTCTGAAGCTGCCACCCTGGTGTTCCCCCGAACCAGGTGACTACAGGATGATGAATGAGGACAGTTGCCAACGAGAGGAAGCAGGCTGTGTGGAGCCTGACTGCATGCCGGGCTGTGGAGGGAGCGCTTCATACCCACTGTCTTATCCAATGCTCACGTCGGCCCTCGGAGGTGGATATCATTATTAGCATCTTCTCCGCTTTACAAACAAGGAAACGGAGGGAAAAGGGATAAATGAAATCGCCCAAGGTGATGCAGCGAGTAGTTTGTGGTGGAGCCAGAATTGAAATCCAGGCGGTTGGTTTCAGAGTGTGTGTTCTCAGGCCTTCAGGGTACTGCGATTCACCTGACAGTGCTCAGCCTTGGCTCTACGTTGCAGTCACCTGGGGAGCTTTTAAAAATGCCAGTGCCAGGGCTTACCTCCAAAGATAGTGAATTATGTGGTTTAGGGTAGGCTGGGTGCTAAAAATATATATATGCTATATTATGTATGTGCACGTGTACTATGGTTTTTGCAACCAGATTATCCTTAGTCACTTACAGGGTGCAGCTGCCATGGGTAGGTGTTCCCCATCACATCATCCAAGGTAAGCATGGGGGTGCAGACAACATCTGAAGCCCAGCCAAGGAAGGTCTGGCATGGGTGTGGTGCCATGACTAAGGCTTGGGGAAGGACGCCAGAAGGCAGGCAGGGGCGGCCAAAAAAGGTGCTGTGCTAGAAAGACGAGAAAACCAACAGAGGCCCGTTGCACCGTCTGCCAGGGGTGGCCATGGAGACACGCCAAGGGGAAGACCGCAGGGCGACCACCTTCATGCTGCACAGAGGGTTCCCGGAACTCCCCAGTACTAAAAAGAATTAGAGTTCCCGGAAAGGTGTTTTAAGAGAGAACCTTGTCCTATAAATCACATCTGTTGGAGGTACTACTAGGAATGTTTAGGGATCTGAAGTGCACAGCATGGGAATCTCCTGAAACCCGGGGCTGTGGGTTGTGAGTGCTGGCCAGGAGGGTTTCCCAGCCCTGCACTTGCTGATCTGGAATCAGCTCTTATTAGTTACAAGTTACATTCTCTGCCTGTTCACACTTTATACATATGCATTAAAATGATAAAATTCATGTCTGTTAAAGACAAAATATTTTAAAATAGAAAAAACTACTCATAACTTTATCACTCAAATATTATTTAGTATATTCCTTTATGTTGTCGTTTTTCCCTGGATGTAATTTTTTTGACACAATGTTAATCATAATGTATGTGCAAATATTGTAGCCTGCTTTTCACTCCAAATAATGACTGCTTATTCCTTGCATCAATTTCTTTCTTTCCTTCATAATAATTATACTAACAGTGACCAGTTATTGCTGGGTTTCTGAAAATTGAATAATCTATGAACTTATCCTATAGGAAAAAATTTTCATGAACATTTATTGATAAGAATTGTTTTTACTTTTATTTAACTATATAAGACCCAAAACAGGTACTTTATAATATAAAGATATGTCTATATATTATATCTCTGTCTATATATGTATCTCCTTTTTTGTAAGGCCTAAAAGATTCTTTATTACTTGCAAGCAACCATGAAAGCAAAACAATTTTACATGTTAAAAATAAAATTATAAAAGCAGTAAAATTCAAATTAGTAACATTAATTAAATGTGACAAGCCTTGTTTTGTGAGTTTGACTGTTGCTCACTGCTAGGATGTAGAGTATGTTGCCTTCTTGGTGCTAATAGGATCAGTGCTGGTAGACTCAGTTTTCCCCCCATATTTTCCTGTTTTGAAATCTTGGAACCTTTACGTGACACTTCCTTTATGTCAGCTCTGTTTTCCTTCTATTCTCTCCAGCGCATGACAATTTAAGTAGTACCGCCTGGTGCCCATGTAATTAAACACAGATCACAAATTGAGTCCTCATATCGAATCCAAATGGATCTTTCTGCTAATCCAGAATATGGCTGTATTTATTTTTAAATTATGATTGAAAGGTAAGCATAAATGTAAAAATGTTTCACGGAGAACTTTTAAATCTAGAGAATTTATCATCAGACCCCTGCCATTTTGAAAAATATTGGTTTATTGAAGGCCTCTCTTGTGCCAGGTAACTTATCAAGAACCACTCACTACCTGTAACAACACATCATTTCCATTTCACCAATGAGATAACCGAGGTTTGTACATGTTATGACACTTACTGTAGGACATGGAGCTGTCAGGTGGAGCAGGATTAATTCTCATCCTGGTCTCAGCCATTCCAAAGCCAGTGTCCTTGGATGGCAATCTCTCATGGCCTTCCACAATTTTTCACAGTGTTCTTTTCCCATCTGGGGTTTAGCATGTTTACACTGACTGGGACCAAGGCTAGAGATAAATGACTGTTTTTTGCTACAGAGAAAATCTAGCATCTGTCACTTGTGGTATATAAATCTGCTTATGAAAATAGCCTTACAAGAATGGACACTTTAAGATATTTCAGTAGATTTGGCAGTAGCTCAGGTGGTTAGCAGTAGCTTGCCAGCTATTAAATGGTTCTGAATGTATGAAGTATAATTTCCTTCGCAAAAGAGCTTTGCCACGTGGCATAATCCCTGCACACACATTGGCATATGCAGGAGCTCTGTTTGTGCAAACCAATTCTTGGAACCAATCACAGTAGCTTGGTATTTCATCTTTTGGCCCAATACCATAAACTGGTACAATTAACACTAACCCTGCCATGCACTGAAGTTTAGAATAATAAATCAGCCAACCTGTAATTATATCAGGGGAGCCAGCTTTCTTCTCTCAGTGAGCAGATTGATGTATCTGTTTAGACTGACTGCCTTTAGGGCTCTCTGGGAACCTGGGCTGACTTCCTAGTGCCCAGGCGGGCAATGCCCCAGATCCCTGTGAATACAGGTGAGTTCCCACTGTGCAGGTTTGCTGGGGCCAAACTGGTTTCTAAACCTGTTTGGCTCCTCTGCAAGGTCCATAGCTGTCAAGAGTGAAACAAAGCAAAGGGCTGAGGATGGTAGGAAGGCAGAAGCTCATAGTCAGGCTGTGTAGGAAAGGCAGGGGAGGCAGGGGCCGGATCTCAAGCTGTGTGATCCTTAGGTGGCTGTTAACTTAGCATTGGAGGACAGTATTGGACAGAAGAGTCTGGACCAGGTAATCCCTTTGTCTAAATTCTTGTCATTTCTTTAGCACTTGGCAGAAAGAACTTGAAGCAACAGATTTAGGTGGGCAAAATAGAACATGTAGGAAGAGCATTTTGCATAGGGCCAAAAGCTTACCTGTCCCTTGTCCTGCCCTGGTTCCAAGCATGCCTAAAAACGATCATATTAAATATTGCAAAAGGAGGGGAACTCCTCTTAAATCCTCCATTAAAATCTGAAGACCAGTGCCATTCGAGTTTAAATGTATCCTTACACTGCAGCATCAAGCCTGATGAGCACTTTATCCACACTTTGTAAGACTTTTTTGCTCAGGGAGTGTGAAGATTTCCCCCACAGATATGTTCCCTGCCTGATTCCTGAATGGCTTAATTTGGCTCCACATGTCTGACCCATATGCCTTCTCCACATTAAATTGGATGGTTTGTTTTCTGAGATCAAGTTGGCTCTTTCGGCTTCACGGCTGTATCTCTTTGCTTTTGTGGTTTTCTCTGCTGGGAATCCTCTAACTCTGGCTCGTCACATGCTGGTGCCTTTTGGTGCTCTGGCCCCAGTTCAAATTGTACCTTTCCTCACCTCCCCCATCTCCTACCCACTCTCTGTTACACGTCTTTCTGTAATACTTACCACACTCTAGAATGGTCTCATGTACTTGCTTCCTTGATGTTTTCTGCCCTCCCCCCGCCGTGCATGGGTCTTGTTCTCCACTGTGTCTTCAGGACAGGATCGAGCTCACCATGGGCAGGCACTAAATATTTCCTCTTATGTGATGAGCCCTCATAGAGCACTAACCATGTGCCAGACACTACCCTAAGAGCTTTATGAATATTAACTCACTTAATCTTCACAAGGAGCCTGGGATGTAGTCCCATGTTTATCTCCATTTCGTAGATGGAGAAACTGCTAAGTAACTTGCCCAGTTAGCATTGAACTTGGGCAGTGTTACTCCAGATTGTGCACTCTAAACAACTGCTCTGTGCCGTCTTTTGGAATTTTTTGTGCGGGTAAATGAGCGTCTGTTATCACCATTACCTAAAAACTCATAGGATCACTATAAGCTCTAAGTCCAATGAACACGAATATCATGACCTCAAAAATAAAAGTCTTAAATATATGAAAGATACCATATAAAGTTAAGAGTCACCAGATTTAGGAGGTCGTTGTCTTAAAAGGCAATAGGCACAGAGTTTCATTCTTGGTTCCTAATTATCCAGAGATGGTAGAGAGATGGGAGGTTAAATCCTGAGAAGATAATGATATCATCATGAAAAGAAAATATTTTTCTTTTTAAGCTGTCACAGGCACTAAAATATTGATCAAATGTCTGGAGGATGCAGGGAAACTGGACAGTGTTTAAGAATCTTGGTGGGCTTTATGTCTTGGTGAGTATCTTGAAACATATTGTTATTCACAGAGCTCTACTACATATATTTTGGCTGATTGATTTGTTGAAACTCATACATTTTAAATCAATATAAATGTGTATATGTTTATTTAAAAAAATCAATATACTTAGTTTGCATACACACTTGGGAAGTTCTTAAGAATCTTGGAGACTAGAAGGCTTTTTAACTCTTTCAAAACATTTCACGTTTATCCTCTCATTTTATTTCAAAACTCCACTGAAGTAGACAGAGCTGGAATAAATGTTATTTTCTCCAGGTGAGTTGGCTCCCAGGCCACTGGTCCGGATTCTTGTGCTTTTCTTCCTGCCTCTCACATTCCTTTTGCTGGTTCCCCTTCATCTTCCAACCTTGAAACACTGGTGTGACTCAGGACCCAGCCTTTGGCATCTTCTCTTCTCGGCTCCCTGATGGTCTCATTCATTCTTTTGGACATAAATATCATCTCTGTGCAAATGACATTCAGATGTATTTCCAGCTCTGTTCTGTCTCTTTATCTCAGGACTGTTAGTCTCTGACATTTCCTGTTGGTTGTCTAATCGGTATTTCAAACTTAAATGCCCCAAACTGGATTTCCAAAGTTGCTGCTCTTAGTCTTCCTCATATCCATAAAAGACAACTCCCTGCTTCTAGCTGCCAGGCCAAAGGCCTGGGGCCATCTGTGACCCCAGTCTTGCTCTGGCACTCTGCATCCACTGTGTCACAAATCCTGTTGTGTCTACCTTTAAGACTGCACCAGGATCTGGCCTTTTCTTTACACTGCCACTGCTGCCACCCCGGGCCAGACCTTTCTCATTCTGCCTGGTAGATGCTAAAGGGCTCTGAACTAGTCTCCCTGCTTTTTCATTGCTGCCCTTCAGTCTACTGTGGCCCGCCCTCTGCAGTGGCGGAGTCGACCAATCGCCTATTGAGAATATCGGGGAAAAAATGGATGGTGGTGTCTGTACTGATCATGTACATACTTTTTTCCTTTATCATAAAAAATACAGTATAAGTATTATTTACACAGCATTTACATTGTATCATATCAGGTGTTATAAGTAATCTAGAGATGATGTAAAACTATCCAGGAGCCCGTGCGTAGGTAATCTGTGAATACTACGCCATTTTGTATGAGGGCTTGAGCATCTGTAGATATTGGTATCCCAGGTGGACCCTGAAGCCAATCCCCTGAGGATACCAAAGGATGATTGTACTGTCAGCACAGCAGCCAGAGTGATTCTGTTGTCCTCCGCTGGAAAAGCTCCAAGGACCTCCCCTACCACTCGGAGAAAAAGGAGCTCCTCAGGACCGACACAGCCCTTCCTCTTCTGCTTTGACAGAGCCCCCATGATGTCCCCACACTTCCAGCTCCAGCCTCACACCTCCTTGTTGCCCCTTTCACTGTTTTCTACCTCAGGGCCTTTGCATTTATGTACTCTTCTCTCTGCTTAGAATGCCCCCCCTCCAGAGATTCCTGTGGCTGTCTCCTCAATTCCTTTAGGTCTTTTTTTTTTTTTTTTTTTTTTTGAGACAGAGTCTCATTCTGTTGCCCAGGCTAGAGTGAGTGCCGTGGCATCAGCCTAGCTCACAGCAACCTCAAACTCCTGGGCTCAAGCGATCCTTCTGCCTCAGCCTCCCAAGTAGCTGGGACTACAGGCATGCGCCACCATGCCCGGCTAATTTTTTTGTTTTCTATATATATCTTTAGTTGGCCAATTAATTTCTTTCTATTTTTAGTAGAGACAGGGTCCCACTCTTGCTCAGGCTGGTTTCGAACTCCTGACCTTGAGCGATCCACCCGCCTCGGCCTCCCAGAGTGCTAGGATTACAGACCGCGCCCGGCCAAGAAAAACTTTTTAAACGTCATTTTAGATGGCTGCGTACAAACCTCCGTCATTTGCCTTCCCCTAACGTTGCCAGGGCAACGCTGCATCAACACGGTCTGCTCTGCAGCAGGAACAAGACTCACCAGCTTATTGGGCAGGTGCTGGTCGTTGTCCAGAGCCTTCCACAGCTCTGTCAGGTGCTCCATGAACACGCGGAAGCCTGCCGTGGCGTCCAGCTTGTACAGCAAAGGGGCGTAGCCCTGCACGGCGTCATGGAAACAGGCCACCCGGTCCACGTCTATGTCGTTCTCCCCCGCCGAGATGGAAGCCAGGTCCACGAACACCTTCAGCTCGTTGATGCCTCGGGAAGAGAGGAGAGGAGGTCAGCACGCGACTGCTCCCCACGGCACGAGGCTCTGTCCTGCACAGCACTCTTTAGCGACGCTACGAATGGACATTTAATGAAGTTTCAAGGTTTTATCCACTTTCTGCTTTCAATAAGCATACAGGTATGTGGTGGTGGCGCCTGCAGCCCCAACTACTCGGGAGGCTGAGGCAGGAGGATGGTTGGGGCTGGGAATTGGAGGCTGTAGTGGGCTATGATTGTGCCGCTGCACCCCAGCCCGGGCGACAGAGTGAGACCAAAAAGTCCACCGTTGGAAGCCATGAAGCTCCTGATGAGACTGCACCCAGTGCAGCCTCGGAGCCCCGACCCGGCTGCACACCAGCGCTGCCCCTGCCCTCCACCCCGGCCTCCGCCCTCCTGTCCTACGTCCCCTTCTTCCCTCTGAACTCGGGCAAAGGCATCTAAGCTACAGAACTAAAATGCACCCAAGAAAGGCACCACATCGATGGAGATGTTGGGAAGGAATCTCTCGTGGGCAAGAGGTCCACCAAAAGAGAAGCTGGAGGACGCGAGACCGTGCAGAAAAGGATCCCGAGCCGTTCCGGCGAGCGCCCACGGAGCAGAGCGCGCAGGGGTGGGCCGCGCCCAGCACGCACGAAGGGCCGTGCTGATGTGACTCCACCAGCGGCCAGCGACCCGCACGCCGCCCGTCTCCCCGAAGAACGTAGGCACGCCCTTCCGCCCGCCACGCAGCGCGTGACAAAGGGGGGGTACTTCCCGAAGGTCAGAAACACCACAGAGAACCGTCTGGAAACCCTCTCCAGACTCCTGGTGTTTACCTCCCAGCGCCTCCCGCACCCAGCCGATGAACTCCTTTCTCCCGGACAGCGCCTGCAGACACCGGCACCGGGCAGCGCTGATGTCCTGCAGCATCTTCTTGGCCCGGATGAGCTGCGGGCTGATCTGAACCAGTTTCTCGTGGCAGAAGTCCTCAAATCTATCAGTCTGCAAGACAAAGCTCTGCTGTGGACCGGAACTCGTCACCTGCAACCCCAGAGTCTGTGGGCACCAACGCTGGGCCACCCCAACAGCCGTGCCCCGACCCCGGATTCCCGGACTTGCCGCCGTGGTGACAGGCTGGCCAGGCTCCCACCCCGGAAGTGGACCACGTCACCTCCGTGGCTGTCTCTGCCCTGTCAACAGTACCTGCTATTCTCTGCACCGACACTCTGCTAAGCACCTTACGTGGATTTTAAAATCCATTCCTTACAATAACCTTGCCAGGTACGTGTTGCTTCTGCTTTTTAGATAAAGAAACACAGGTCCAGAGCAGCTACTAAAGGACATGCTACTGAGATTTGGGTTTAAGTGTGTCTGATTCCAAATTTGTGCTAGATTTCAATCTCTGTCATACTGGTCTGTACTATAACACAGGTACATATACCTTATAAATGCTCACCTAAAAAACAGAAAGCAAAAGACTCACTTCTTAACTCTAACAGAAACAACTTATCATTACTGCTTCTTTTTTAAAAAATTTTTAAAACTTTATTATTATTTTATTTATTTATTTATTTTGAGACAAAGTCTCACTCTGTCACCCTGGGTAGAGTGCAGTGGCATTTTCGTAGCTCACTGTAGCCTCCAACTCCTGGGCTCAAGCGATCCTCCTGCCTCAGGCTCCCAGTAGCTGGGACTACAGATGCCACCACACCTGACTAATTTTTCTATTTTTAGTAAAGACAGGGTCTTGCTCTTTGCTCTGGCTGGTCTCTAACTCCTGACCTCAAGTGATCCTCCCACCTTGGCCTCCCAGAGTGCTTGGACTACAGGCGTGAGCCACCGCGCCTGGGCCATTTACCGCTTCTTGACAGAACGAGGGGATGCACCTGGACAGCCAACAAAGTATGTTGCTGTTTGGCTTCTGTAACCCAAAGAGATCCAATTGTTACTCTTTATAAATATCTGATTACTAAAAGCATCGTTGCCCCTTCCTGAATGCTAGGTCCTCACACTGACCCGAGAAAACTCTCGTAGCCAAGGAGCAGTCACACTGTTCACAAACAAAGGTAAAAGCGAAGCCCTTGGTGTACTCAGGTCTCAAGTACAATACAAAGGAGAACCTTGAAGGAAGCTCCTAAATCACCCTGTACAGCTTTTACAGCCAGAAAGCCTGTGGCTCCCAAGGAGTCTGAGGCAGGACACCCCCTCTACAGCCCCCAGAGTCCCTGGCGAGTAACTTACGAAATGCAGTAAAGTGCAGAGAACACTGAAGTCACCGGTCAGTCCCAGATCCTCTTTGACCTGCAAGATGACCTTCGCCGCGCTGACAGCCTGGTGCAGGTTATGGTACTCCCTGATCTGCCCAACCCGCTCCCGGATCCAGTCCCTTGGGCTCTGGCTGTCCACAGCACCCATGATCTCGAGCTCTGTCGTCAGCTCACTGTACTTATTCACAAAGTCCCTGAAGAGGACATTGATTTCTGCAAAGGTGACCTCTCCTGACTTCAGGTCCTGATACAGTGCATGGAACTTCGTGTAAGAAGGCTGATACAGAGTATCATACGCCTCTTCGAGCTGCAGGATTTGCCTTTCTGATCCTTCTTCAGGCTCACTCAGCCGCTCTGCGGCTTGTTTCCAGAAGATCTGGAAGATGTGGCTGTCCCTTAGTAAGTCCACCTGTTCAGCCATTTCTCGGACCTGGGGGCTCAAGCGGTAGTGCGTTGTGATCGGCTGGTACGAGGAGGCGGGCAGTCTCACCGTCACCGCGTCATTTAACCTTTTACGGCTGAGGTCCTCTGAGTGTCTTCTTGCAACCTCTCCAAAGTCCACTTTAGAAACAGCAAGAACATGTCAGAAGTCAGAGCTCTGATAACAACAGCATTTCATTCTACTTATCCCAGTGTGACTGTCCCCGCGTCCCTAAGGAAACTCACACGAGCACAGTTGCTCGGTAAGAACGCACAGGACTCCCCTTCCCTGCGCTGAGTCGTCAATCCCCACGATAAAGAAAGCACCACGGCTCCAGGTAAAGACGGTCTGAAAACATGCAGCTGTTTCACTCTCTCCCAAATCCCGCTCCAATGGCAGGACGGAAATTGTTTTTAGAAAGTCATAAACCAGCAAGGATGGGAGGAGGAGCAAAAAAGGAGAAAACAGCAACAGAATGTTGCACGTTGAAAACCAGCTGCGCCAGCCGTAAGTGACGCATTAGGCCTGGGAACACAGACTCCTAAGGCCACAGTGGGGCAAGCTGAGGTCAAGCCGGTTTCTATCTCAGGATTCCCTAAAAGCGCAGGCGCTGGTTGCACAGGTCACTGGAAACTGGGAGGCGCTGATGAAATGAGGTGGCCGCGTTCAAAGTCTGCTTAAGATGTGGTGCAGGACAGCAGTTTTCACCCCCACCTGGTGACACAGCAGCGGGGTCAGCCCTCCTGCACCCCGGCAGGCGATACAGGTGGTTTATTTTCTAGACCGGGTAATGCAGAGGGTTCTCACTTGGAGGTCACAGACTCATGGTGAAAAAAGGCATTTCCAGACACACACCCCTTCTCTGGAAGCAAACAGAGGACACGCACTGCAGTCCAGGAGCAGGGAAGGGAGCAAGAGAGGGGTGGGCAAAGGGGGGAGGGGAGGACGGGGGCCCCACCGAACACGGGGCTACGGGAATATGGCCCACGGGTGCCGAGGCCCCGCCAGCCCCAGAAACCTGGCACCAGCAGGAGACTGGAAATCTGACTGGCCCAAGAAAGAGGCCTCGACACACACAGCAGCTAAAAGGCCGAGCCTCAGCCCCTGGGCGGCACCAAGTCCAGAAGGCTGGCTCAGGCCCGCAGGGCCCAACCCACGTGTCAGGGCTCTCTACTCACAGAAACAGACAAACAATTCCAGACATAGGAGAAAAGTCAAAACAAACCCACAGATGAAAGCCGCCCGGAGGAAACAGGAAACCATGCAAGGGAAAGAAAAAGAAAACCTCTAAAGCAAAACGCCAGTCATCTCAGATAGGTGAGTTATTGCAACCGTGAACAGGAGCAGGATAATATTTAGAAAGGATTATTCAATGAAAAAAAAGAACTCCTTTAAATTAAACATATACATGAGGGCTGAAATAAGAAACTGAATGGACAGTTTGGAAGACCAAGTTCTAAGGAAATCTCTCAGGAAGCAGAGCAAACAGCAGAGACGGGGAATCGGAGAGAAAAATGATGAAAGTCAGACGACCATTCCAGGAGGTCCGATGCCCACTATGAATCTCAGCAAGAGAAAACAATAAATAATTCAAGAGAATTTCCCAGAACTCAAGGACGCAGATTTCTACATTAGAAAGACCTACCTACTAATGCCCGACACAGTAGACGAAAAATAGATCCATGCCAAGGCACGTTACGAAATTTTGGAGTATCAGGGACAGAAAGATCCCAAGAGCTTCCAGAGAGAGGAAGATATTTCACACACAAAGGGTCGGGAATCAGTATCGCATCAGACTTCCCGACAGCAACACCGCAGAGACAATGGACCAACACACGCAAGTTTCCAAAGGACGATGGTTTCCGATCTGCAATCTGTACACGGACGACTGACCCAGCATGAGGGCAGGCAGCCTCAGGCACGCGAGGACCCAGGAAGGTGACAGAGGACATGATCTACCAAAACACAGCTGGCAGGGAGCAAGCAAAGGAGACAGGAACGAGACTCTGACCCCGAGAGAGGCAGAGGCGATGCCGGCAGGT
>CAUYRT010102433.1:0-17356 GCA_963574885.1 Lepilemur ruficaudatus
TGCCACCATGCCCGGCTAATTTTTTCTATATATTTTTAGTTGTCCAGCTAATTTCTTTCTATTTTTTTAGTAGAGACGGGGTCTCGCTCTTGCTCAGGCTGGTCTTGAACTCCTGGCCTCAAGTGATCCTCCTGCCTCAGCCTCCCAGAATGCTAGGATTACAGGCATGAGCCACCACGCCCGGCCAGTTTTTCTCCTATTTTTAAGCAGTGTGTACTGTGTCAGCTGGCTGAATTTAAAGTGAGCTTTTACAGCCATTGATCCATTGACCTGACTTAAATCAGAATTTGATTGGAGCTACAATCAACCTTTTCTCTTTAGGCAATTGCTTCTCCTTAGCCTGTTGCTACTGAAACTTCCTTTCTAAAGCCTCAGATCGAAGGTTTGGTATTAAATCATACCTTCTAGAGATACAGTTTTATCTCTTCTTTTGTCTGATTTTCAGTCAAAATTACAGATCATGTAAGCATTGTTCCAAGTCTTAGAAATGAAGCCTTTTTAAAGGAGATACAAAAATCGTTTGATTTAATTTAGTTATTTATTTATTTATTTTTGAGACAGACTCTTGCTCTGTCACCCTGACTAGAGTACAGTGACATCATCATAGCTCACTGAAACCTCAACTCCTGAGCTCAAGTGATCCTCCTGCCTCAGCCTCCCAAGTAGCTAGGACTGCAGGTGCATGCTACCACATCCAGCTAATTTTTTTCTATTTTTATTATGATGGAGTCTCTTGCTCAGGCTAGTCTCGAACTCCTGACCTCAAGCTAGCCTCCTGCCGTGGCCTCCCATAGTGCTAGGATTACAGGTGTGAGCCATGGCACCCAGCCCCCCAAAAATCATTTTTTTAACAGCAACAGAGTTAGGTATAAGATTATGTATTGTGATATGCCAAGTTTCTGTTTTCTTCAAACCTCCTGATTCTTTAGGCCAACTCACTGATTGATTCAGCACGTATTAAGCATTTACTCTGCCCAGCTGATGCCCATTGCATTCTGCCCTGATTCTTACTCAGGAAGTTTGCTATCTTGCCCCAAGATTCTCAAGATCAGCACTCTTAAACTCAATGCATTTATGATTGAAAGGTACAGACTGGGCCATGAATTGCTATGGTCCATGGATACAACACAGGGAGACTGGGGAGATTGTGTAATGAATTAAGATGATCAAAAGATATGGCAGTATAAACTAACCGCCTAGCTGCTTATCTGGAATTCTTCATGTACTCTGTGACCTTGAGCTTTAGCCTTTCTGAGTGAATAGGTTCATATCTAAAAAGTAAGCACTGTCGTTTAAAAGTGTAACTTGTTCATTTTCATGGAAAAATTTTAAATTAGCCTAGTATACCTTGTTCCATAGTAAACTCAGAGTAAATATTTGTTGAAAGACTGAAGGAAGGATTTAAAGTATTTTGAAAGTATTCTCCATTTTAACCCACAAAATGTGTTTTGTTTAGAGGCCCAAGATGTGTTGCTCGGTTTGAATATGTTGGCGATCAGAAGGATGAGTTAAGTTTCTCAGAGGGAGAAATTATTATTCTTAAAGAGTATGTGAATGAGGAATGGGCTAGAGGAGAACTTGGAGACAGAACTGGGATTTTCCCCCTTAACTTTGTGGAACTTGTTGAGGATTATCCCACCTCTGCTGCAACTGTTTTAAGTGAGTATGTCTAATATGGTATTTTCATTATGTCATGTCCCGATTCAAATAAACCAAATAATGGGATTATACTTAAACTGAAAAATAATCCATACTGCCCTACTTTTTAAGGTCAAAGTAAAAATGATTTAAAAGGTAATTCGGGTGGGATAGTTATTATTGTGGTCCTCTCTCAAAGAGCTGGGTCTGCTGTTTTAAGTAATTAGCAATCTCTTCGTGTAAGAAATGCAAAGACTTTTAAACAGAAATGGACTATAGAGTATAACCAAGGTGTATCCTTCTTCGCTTTACAATTATGTGAACAAGCCCAGAGAGAGGATAGTACAGGTTGAGGTTAACATCGCCAGCACATGGAGAGACTGGTCTAGAATCCCAGGCTTTTCACTCCCATCCCCAACCCAATAATTTATTTCTAATACTATATGGTCTTTACATCTGATGTTTTTGACTTTTTTTTTCACTTTTCTTTTTTTTTAATATAGGCACAAAGGTACCACTGAAAACCAAAAAAGAAGATTATGGCTCAAATTCTCAGGTAAGCTGCCTGAACTGATAACTATAGTGACAGTCAGGTTTAGACTCTGGGAGGAATATTAAAATCATACATATCAAGAGAAAATGGTATGAACTCATGTTTCCATTCATATAGCAAATGTTTATAATAAATTAAACTGTTAGGTTGTTAGTATATTTTATATAGAGATCTTATACAAAGACACGTAGACCCTGATAGAAAATGAGAAAAGAGGGCCAGGTGTGGTGGCTCATGCCTGTAATCCTAGCACTGTGGGAGGCCAAGATGGGAGGATTGCTTGAGCTCAGGAGTTCAAGACCAGCCTGAGCAAGAGTGAGACCTCGTCTCTAAAAAAAGGAAAAAAAAAAAAAAAGAAAATGAGGAAAGAGACATGACTGGAGAACTCATAAAAGAGATACAATAAGTGGCTAATATTGAAAAAAAAATTTAACCTTACTAGTAATTGAGGAAATGTATAATAAAGCAGCAGTAAAATAACATTTAACGTATCTAGTTAACAAAGATTCAGTGCACACTCTGGGAGGCCGAGGCGGGCGGATTGCTCAAGGTCAGGAGTTCGAAACCAGCCTGAGCAAGAGCGAGACCCCATCTCTACTAATAATAGAAAAAATTAATTCACCAACTAAATATATATAGAAAAAATTAGCCAGGCATGGTGGTGCATGCCTGTAGTCCCAGCTACTCGGGAGGCTGAGGCAGAAGGATCGCTTCAGCCCAGGAGTTTGAGGTTGCTGTGAGCTAGGCTGACGCCACGGCACTCCAGCCCCGGCAACAGAGTGAGACTCTGTCTCAAAAAAAAAAAAAAAGATTCAGTGCAACTCAATACTCAATAAGTAATTATAAGCATGTGAATACTTAAAAAGGAGAAAGTACACATTATTATTATTTATCACCCTAAGAAAAGGATTAAAAAATGAGACAAAATTTAAGTCACAAAGATGGTCCAGGGGTGTTGGTGTAAGTAAAAATTAAACAACCTAAATATGACCATAATTGGAAGAATATTCTGAAGCCACGAAAAATTAGATTTATAAAAGAAATGTCATAAGAGGAAAACATATATTATGTTATAGGGAAAGGGGATATAAAATTGAATATATAGCATTAAAAGACTAGAAGGAAATATATTTCAATTGTTAACATTCAGTAGCTTCTCGGTGGTAAGATTGTATACATGGGTTGTTTTTTTCCCCACTTCTTTATAAATTTCTGAACTTTCCAAATGTTTAGGAACATTTGTATTATTTTTTTAACAAGAAAAAGAAAAAAAGGGTTAAAATTTTTATATTGTATAACATGACTCCGTAAGTATTTAAAGCAATAGGAATAGGTGACTTCCATTGTTTCTTGTGACATATTTAGAAGAGTGAGCCTGTTGGGGTCTTTGTGTTTGGGGTCATGTCACTTTTAATTGGACTGTGTGTCTCTTAATTTTTTCGCCCTCACCCACTGATCAGTCAAACAGGAAAGAAACTGACTACAGTTCTCTAAAAGGAAAAGTTCACCTGGGTTCCCTGCCTTTTTTTGAGAGTAATAAGTTCCATTCTTTAGGACTGGTTACTCATGTACATGAGCAAGAAGGCTAAGATTAGGGGTTGTTGTTTGCTTGCTTTTTGTTTTGTTTGTTTTGTTTTATAAGCCATCAGTTATTGAGAACTTAAGATGCGCCAGGCATTGTGCCAAGTGTTCTACATGCGTTATCCTCACAGCAGTCCTAAGATAAAGCTGAAGCTCAGAAGAGAAGTGTCTTTCCCAGTGTCCTGCTAGGAAAATGGCAGAGCTGGGTCTGGAGCCCTTGCCTGTCTGGCTCTGTAGCCTTTGTTCTTATCATTGTCCTCTACTGCCTGCTTGAGCTTCTTGAACATAGAGTTCCCATCTCGATTTGGCAGAAATACCTCTCTACAGAGCAAAACCTTCCTCTGATGTGTTTGGGGTAAAAGCATTCTTATTGGAGCATTCCATCATACTAATCCACCATATTTGGGTGGTTATCCTGCCAACCTTAGAGTTAACTGTGCCTCATAAAATGAAAAGTATGAATTAATGAAGTCCTATGCGATAGAATCTAATAGACTGAATCAAGTAAAGACCTGGGAATTAATAGACTGCCCATTCTGATCTTTCCTAATTTAGATAAAAAAGAGTTTCACTGAAAATTATATCCTTTACAGAATTTCTCATAGTGTCATAAATACTATGTATAACTATTTTATGCTTTTACCTAATTTTTTAAGGTAACTAGTATCATAGATCATAATAAGAAAAAAGTTTTTGCTTAAGCATGGTATAGCCCTTAAAAGCAGAAAAGCCAGACATTCTATCATATTTGTCATTTAGAATTATATTTTTTAAAAAAATTATTGGAAATTTTCTGAAATTTGATAACAACATAAAGTATTAGGTAATTTAAAGAAGTCTTTGAGCTTTGAAATCTTATGACCCCTTAGCTTTTTTTTTTTCCCACCACTTTTTAAGCTTTATGGAATTCAATTTCAAATAAAATCTCACATCTCTTACCAAACTTCTGATTTGTAACAGGTTAACAGTCTTTCTGGAGAATGGTGTGAAGCTCTTCACAGTTTTATAGCAGAGACCAGTGATGACTTATCCTTCAAAAGGGGAGACCGGATCCTGATCCTGGAGCGTCTGGACTCTGACTGGTGCAGGGGCAGACTGCAGGACAGAGAGGGGATCTTCCCAGCAGTTTTTGTGCGGCCCTGCCCAGGTATGACAACCAGAAGACTTTACTCTTACTGGTAGAGGGAAGCCCATTGAAACTTCCTTTTCCCTCTGGCTATGCTCAGTTTGAGTTTTTTGTCTACGTTTGAAAGAGATGATTCATAAAAGTTAAGTAAATTTCATTCACACACTTTGTTAGAGTTATGAAAAAAAAAGATTAAAATGCCTTCACTAAATAATGGTTAATTTTGTCTAATAAACATATTCTGTATAATTTTGCCTTGCTAAGCAAACGTCCTTCATCTTTTTGCAAGTTAAAATTAAGTTCAAAATTAATTGAAAATATTATGTTCCGAGAGTGACAAGGGGTCTCTTAAAATGTTTGATTTGTGTTTTAGTCCATTGTCTTTCTATACATTGAATTTTTTATGTCTTCACAGATGAGGCAAAAAGTGTGTCTGCTATAGCACCGAAGGGGAAGAAGGCCAAAGCCTTATATGATTTCCATGGGGAGAATGAAGATGAGCTTTCCTTCAAGGTCAGAATGTGTATCTTTTCAAAACTGCATTTAGTACTATAAATTTTGAAATGTCTTCAATGGAAAGATAGAACATTTGGATGGAATGTTGATCATACCTAGGAGTGAGCAAGCCAAGTATGGTAGCACACACCTGTAGTCCCAGCTATTTGGGTGGCTGAGGCAGGAGGATCACTTGAGTCTAGGAGTTCTGGGCTGCAGTGCACTGTGCCAGTTGGGGGTCTGCACTAATTTGGCATCTATTAATATATAATAACCCCACCTTCTCCAGGAGCAAGGGACCCTTGGGTTGCCTAAGAAGGGGTAAATGAGCCTAAGTCAGAAACAGCGTAGGTCAAAACTCCTGTGCTGATCAGTATTGGGATTGTGCATGTGAATAGCCACTCTTCTGTAGCCTGGGCAACATAATGAGACCCCATCTCTTAAAATAATAATAATAATGTTTTTAAATGAAGAGATCTTAGACAATCTTAGATACTAATTCTAAAGGAAGAGATTAGAGAAAGTGAATAGGACAAATAGGGCTGATAATTTACATTATCAACCAGGCATTTAGTTACTTAGAAAAAGCTTAGTTTAATAACCCCATAATCCTCAAAGTAATTCCTTATTCCTTGGCCTTAAAACATCAGATCTCAGTAATATTGAAGTTTTCATCTGTAGCTCTAGTAAAGGATGATCCTCTATGTGGCCCTCACAGCCAGCTACTGACATGTCTTTGAAATCAATGGAGAAATCAGATGGCACCTGCTACAATTTGCCATTGTAGCATTATAGCCTCATAAGGCACTGAATTCTTATCCACAATAGCCCCGAGCAGAGCTTTGGGGAAATAGTCCCCAAAGGTTGAGCTACTTTGCAAGGGGTTTTTTGTTTGTTTGTTTTCTGGAAGCCTAAAATTTGATCTTAATCTTACTTCACCAGAGAAGTACCTTTTATTTTTTCTTAAAGTAAAAACAACATTTTCATAATTCTATTTCCCCCGTCCACAGTTGGACCATGGTCAGAGGAAAGCACCCATGGTAGTGTTTTGGGACTGTGCTAAAGGAAGGAGGGTGGTTTTAGTAGTCGCTGCTATCAAAATAGCCTATGTCAGACAGTGATAAATTCCCTATCAATGACAATATTCAGCCGGAAGCAAGGAT
Organism: Lepilemur ruficaudatus; assembly: GCA_963574885.1. Classification (NCBI taxonomy): domain Eukaryota; kingdom Metazoa; phylum Chordata; class Mammalia; order Primates; family Lepilemuridae; genus Lepilemur; species Lepilemur ruficaudatus. The sequence goes on from CAUYRT010102433.1 coordinate 6,557, forward strand.
GCTATGCAAAGAATTAAAACATCAAGGAGTGCTTGGACAAGATGTAGCTTAAAACAGTGAGTGCCCAAACAAGGCTTTTATTTGTCTAAAACAAAATGAGGAAAACAAGGCAATACCTGAACTAGGTATGTGTAGGCTTTGGGGGATTAAGGGAGACATGCTGAAATATGTCATTATAAGGTTACTAAATTTTCATTTTGTGATAGAGTTTTCCTTTATTCTGAATGATAGAATATTCTTTTATCCTTTTTATATTAAAATGTCATTTCTATTATAAAATGTTGTTAATAAATAAGATATTTTTTAGGCCCTAACTATCCAAAACTAGAAATTGATAACCCTTTTTTTTTAATGTCTTAATCTTTAAAATCCCAAAGTTTGGAAACTGTTGCCTTATCCTTTTCAGTCTTGAGAATCAGTGGCTCAAAATTTATTCCTTTTATTTTTAAATAAAATGTTACTACAAGTGAAGAATCTGAATTCAAACTTTTTAGATATTATTTTGGCCTTCATTTAAGTTATGTCAACATAAACAACAAAATTCACAGTATCCTACAGATATATAGGTTGTCTTCATTTTACAAATGACCAACTGTAAGATAGTTCTGTTTTGTTTTTTTTTTTGTTACGGGATTCTGCACTGCTTTCAGTGTTATTGGTCATTAATATTTTATTAAATATCCACAGAATTTTAGTAAATGGAACTTATTTTGAAAATAGTCCCAGCCCTCTGGAAACTGACATGGTGGTATATCGGTATGGACCAGGCCTAAGAAAAATAGCTTCAGTCATCCATTATGTTATAATTTAGGAACCAAAAGGAAATTATTTATAACAAAAACTTTGAATTGCCAGAATTTTTACAGATTTTAACAGAGTAGACTAATTAATGACATTTGATAGTCAGCATGTTTCCTTTCCATTTTCCATAAAGAAAAGCCTTAAACCATTTTTTTTTTCCAGAGGGTAATGTACTAGGGCTACAAATAAATGCATTTAGCCTGATAAAGATATTCTTAAAAGTAGCCAGGGACATCTTGGATCATTGTAGAATCTTAAACACAGATTCTAAGAAACAGTTAGAAACTGTAAGGAACAAAATAGTTATGTTTTCATCTGCTAGAGGAATTATAATTTGCAAATGAATGAGACACACAGCCCCTTTGACTAACCTGATGAGGATAAATCACTGTTCTGAGTCAAGGTGAAGCTCTTTAAAATGGGAAAAAATGCAAATTTGATACTAGAGCCATGGAGGAATGGAATAAACCAAATGGTAGGGGAGAAATACCATTATATGTGAAATGCTGAGGATGTTGATAAATGGCAATTATAGTGAAAGCCTTTCCAAGTAAAAAGGTCCATTGGTAAATTGTGGTAGCCACACGGCCTAGTGGTTAGGAATACAAGCCCTGGAATCACTAAATTTGAATCCTGCTTCTCTAACTAGACATGCAACACTGGCAAGTTACATAATCTATCTGGGTTTCAGTTTCCTTTTCTTTAAAATAAGGAACTCTAAAAAAATATATCTCTAAAATGAGGATAATAATAGTATCTCTCTCTAGGACTATGGTATTGTTTAAATGAGTTAGTTCCTGTAAAGTACGTAGAATAGGACAAGGCATGCAGTAAGCACATGGCTTACTCTTTCATCTCCAACTCTTTGCTTAAATGTCACCTTCACACCCTCCTTGATTGCCCTAATGAGTTGGCAACTCCATGCTTTCTATCCCCTTCTTCCAGCTTCTTTGTCTTCTCACTCTAGAATGAGGCCTTTATTCATTACTGTATCCTTAGTGCCCAGAGCAGTGCCTGACACATAGTGGTTAAGTAATTGTTAGATGAGAAATATACATATATGATGGCTGTTATTTCTATTTATTCAACTGGGATCTTAAGTTGGGATTGGTGAATTTGGGACACACAAAATATAAGCAGGAAAACAAATTGCAGCAAGGCTGACAATGGCAAAGAAATGGGCTTTGAGGAAAAGAGGCATACAAGCAGATGGCATCATTAGATATAGATCATCTTTGATATATCATTTAATCCTCTTGGCAAATCAAGATAAATGAGTTATATTAAGAGAAGGTTATTCATGCTACTCCAGGTAGGCTGCTACTTACCATGCTTATACCCAACAGAAACCAATAATTATTTCCAATTTCTGTCTTCTTACAGGCTGGAGATATAATAACAGAGCTGGAATCTGTAGATGATGACTGGATGAGTGGAGAACTAATGGGAAAATCTGGAATATTTCCCAAAAACTATGTTCAGTTTCTACAAGTCAGCTAAAGGTGAAGCTTGACTATGTTTGTTGGCACAAGAACTCACTCGAACTATCACTTTGACTATCAGATATGTTTTTGCACTATTTTTTTAACTGAAAAAGAAATATCTAAGCTGTATATGGTACACTAGAATTTTCTGAAAGCAGAAAACTTCTAGATTTTGTAGTTAGCTTTCATTACAGTAGAAACATGCACATGGAAACCCATGAGCTAGGATTCTACCAAGGAAGATATCTAGCAGGATTAGCAAGAGAGACACATTTCCCTAGGGAAAGCATCTCGTGACATGGCAGCACAGGGAAGCTCACAAGCAAAAGTTGCACTTAGACATCTATTTTAATCAGCACAAGTGAATTATCTGTGCTTCTTCATTTTTTGCTTTTGTTTAAAAAGAGGATGTTTGACATTTTACATCATGTAACTAACTATCAGGACATGGTTGGTAATCCAAATTTCATTTTTGATATTCAGATGAATTCTTACAAGTTGAATGCATTAGCTTTATTACCAGGGCTAGTCTTTCCTTCAGGAGAGATCATTTAATGACTAGTTGGAGCATTTGTAAGCATGTAGTGAAATCAGTTCATGCTCACCAAATGCTTCTTGTGTTACCGTGTTTTCCATTTGTCCAAGGATTTGAAGGTGGTCAAAATGTGATGTATCTTACCTACTCAAAAGAACCAAAAGCAGCCCTGAAATACCTTGCTAATACAACTAACCCCTCCATATACATGCTATACTTATTTCTTTCCTCAATGTATACTTTATGTTAACAGGGTTATTATAAAGCATACTTTCTGAATCTGCAATCATTCCTTTGACAATTACTGGTACCCAAAGGAAAATTCATTTTCTTTGCATTACCCCAGTAATATATAAAAGCTGTGTCTTGTTATAGTAGTGCATTATGGATCACAAATAATATCTTAGAATACAGAACAGCTGTTAAGATGGAAAACAATGCCAAACCCCCAAAGCTCATTTCTTTACAATATAATCAGAATGAAAAATAATTTAAGAGGACTGAAGACTGGTACTTTTGTTTTATTTTTTCCCTAGCTCATCCCTGCATAATTATTAGAGTAAATAAAGAAACCACTTTCCTGCTATCCATTGTTGTACATTCTAAGTTTAAGATAAAAGTGGTTCTTTTCATGACTGATTCAATTACAGTTTATGGGCTAAAGCCAAATAGGTTGAAGACAATCTTCTAGACAGATCAATGAAATAGAATTTTATTGGAAATGTAAAACACTTTCCCAACAATGTTCATGACTTTCTTCTATTTTGAGAAGAGTTTCATATGCTGGACCACTTTTTAGCTTTTGTTATTTTTTCCCATTGTCCAAAAAGTTAGGCCATCAGTGGTTACACCATTATGGGAACACCGCATGGAGTTCTTTAAGGAAGGCAATATTTACTTTGTATTTTACTGAAGTTCATCTCCCAGTTATGTGTTTACATTTGGTTTTAGAGTATGAGAACTATTTTTTCTACATGTTTGGGTTAAAGAAGAAAGTATAAAGAAAATTCTTGTCAAATTTCATTCAAAAGTAATTTCATGAGAAATGGGTGACTCAAAACATCCAAACCAAATTCTCAATTGCAGCAAGCTGTACAACAGCAAGAAGGGGGTGGGGACGTGGAATGGGACATGAGGTATATTATCTTTGCCTGTGTAATTTTAACATCTTATATTGAAGATTCTGAAAACCTGTTTTTATTGGATAAAAATATCCCCCTTAAATTTTGGCCTTCTGTCAGCAGAATGATAAGTGCAATAGTTGTAAATCTACTTGACACCATAATAAACTGAACCGAACCCTCTATTTTTTTTTTTTTGGTGGGGGTGGGGGTCTTCCGGTGAGGACCAGAAAACTGGCTAGACAAATTCTAAAAGAGCTGGAACACTGAACTGAGCTTTCAGAGTCTCTTTCTCCTCATACAAGACTGAGTTTTTTAGAATGGAAATGGGTTCTTATTTATCTTTTTATTTATTTATTTATTTATTTATTTTATTTTTTTTTTTTTTTGAGGCAGAGTCTCACTCTGTTGCCCGGGCTAGAGAGCTGTGGCATCAGCCTCAAACTCCTGGGCTCAAGCGATCCTCCTGCCTCAGCCTCCCGAGTAGCTGGGACTACAGGCATGTGCCACCACGCCTGGCTAATTTTTATATATATATATTTTTTAGTTGTCCAGCTAATTTGTTTCTATTTTTTTAGTAGAGACGAGATCTCGCTTTTGCTCAGGCTGGTCTTGAACTCCTGAGCTGAAATGATCCACCCGCCTCTGCCTCCTAGAGTACTAGGATTACTGGTGTGAGCCACCGCGCCTGGCTGGTTTCTTATTTATCTTTATATCTACAGTCCTTTTGCACCATTCAGGTTCAGGGTTGGTTTGTTGGATGGATGAATATATAGCAATACTATTTGGATCAACTCAATATCTTTTGTTTTTAATTTGTGGACAAAAATCTATATTGAAACAATTCATAGTTTTAAGTCATTTCACTCTGTCATGCTCTATTTTTTGCTTGTCATTTATTACCTACTCAACTGACAGGAAGAAAAATGTAACATATAGGCTTTCATAGGTGCTTTCTTATTCTGTGTATTGATGAATTCAAGGCAAGACTTAACCTTGTTTAAAGAGAAACATAATTCTATACTCAGTGAATTTCATCAGGGAGAAACAGGAATGCACTCTGTTTCCTTTCAGGAATTTTGGGTTAAAACCTGATATTGTTCACCTAAGCCTCCTCAAATGTAATCTCTGAATCTTTGGTGGGTAGAAGCCATTTATTATATTATTCTTATCCTTTTGCACACTAAAAGACAGCATCTTTCTATCTTTCTTTCTTTCTTTTCTTTCTTTTCTTTCTTCTCTTTCTTTCATTTTAGTTAAAAGTCTTATTTTTCTTTTTCCCCTCCTCCCCACTCTTCCCAACAGCATATTTCTTTAAAAGATGCCCTTGTTTACATGGCTTGAGGGGTAATGGAATATATCTACCGTTGTGCTCATGGAAGTCATGAATACAATCTGTAACATTCAGAATGAAAGAAATCAGCGCATTTATCAAAATTTATTGTTAGAACTGACATTTGGAAAAAAATATTTTTCTATAAGATTGTAAATCAATACCCTTAATAATCGTTATTTAGTTTTTATTCAGTTTTCTTAGCTTGGATAAATATACCTAGAGAAAATAGCAATGGATACATGGACTAATTATAAGGGACTGTTCACTCTGGTATAATCATTAATGGTTTATTCCTTTTAATTACTGTCAAATGCACATAAGCCATGTGATTCATGATTCAGTGCCATTTTGAATACCATCGAGTGAATTCTTAACAGTGAACTTTTTCAAAACTAGTGGGAAATCATTTTCTAACCTATGCCTTTTTCTTCACTCTAATTATAGAAGGGGGAAAAAAACCAAATCCTGACCCAGGACAACACCTCCATCTAGGGGCCTCTCACTTAATTGCAAGTTCATCTTGTTAAACCTCATAAGAGTCCTGGGAGACCAGAGCTCAACTTGCAGAGGTTAAATGATTTGCCTAAAGTCACAGTTACTGACTAAGCCTAAAGTAAAATCTGGCCCTACTGATTCCCAATCCAGTATTTTTTCCATTTGTTATGGCAATGTGATACATTTCTCTTTAGCAGTTAAACAAGTAGACTTGATCTGTTTTATTGGCTATAAAAGTTGCAACATCTCATACAATACTTATGATAAGAAAGAGTTGCACAGAATAAATTAGACTTGAATTTTTCTCTTTCAAGAAGAAAAATCCTGGCCAGATCCAGTGACTCACACCTGTAATCCTTAGAACTCTGGGAGGCTGAGGCAGGAGGATCAAGAGTTTGAGGTCAGGAGTTTGAGAACAGCTTGAGCAAGAGCAAAACCCCATCTCTACCAAAAATAGAAAAAATTAGCTAGCACACACCACCACACCCAGCTGCTCAGGAGGCTGAGGCAAGAGGATTACTTGAGCCCAGGAGTTTGAGGTTACAGTGATCTATGATGACGCCACTACACTCTACTCAGGGCAACAGAGCAAGACCCTGTCTCCAAAAAAAGGGGTGGGGGAAGTCCTGTCAGCTTCTCAGTTTTAATGTAGGCAGTTTATATTGATGTCACCTAGAAATTCAAACATGAACAGATCCACTAATGGGTATTCCTTTTTCTGTTGAATGCGAAATACTTGAATGCTTGGAACATCAGATCTTATAAAGGTGTGTCTGTAGGCTGTGCTCTTGGTAAGAGCAGAGCAATGTTAAACCTAGGTTTTCATACAAATGTAACACAAGAGGCACTGAGACCAAGAGCTAAAGCTGGGAGACTGAAAAAAATGCAGACCAGTGGGGCACTACTCATTTCACCAGCTCTGATATGCTGTTGCATCAGGGGTCTAATCAGGCCCGTGTCTGCCTCCTTCCTGAACAGCCAGAGAATTCATGTAAACCTTCCTACAGCAGCTCCCTACTCCAGGTGGCCAGACAGCAGTTCCAGATCAGTGTTGTCTCCCAGGACATTGACAAAGCAGCCAAGTTTATTGGTGCTGGGACAGCCATAGTTGGTGTGGCTGGTTCAGGGGCTGGCATTGAAACAGTTTTTGACAGCTTGATCACTGGCAAGCAGCAGCTCTTCTCCTATGCCGTTCTGGGCTTTGCCCTGTCTGAGGACATGGGGCTCTTCTGTTTGATGGTCACTTTCCTCGTTCTCTTGGCCACGTGAGACTCCATGGAGGTCACCTACCCGTCCCTGCTGCTGCAACTCTATGCTGTTCCTGGTGCTGGTGTGTGCTGCACTTTACCATTAAATACAACATTGATCTCTAAAAAAAAAGCACAAAACACAGTTTTTATTATTTTGGAGTCTCAGAGATTAACCCAAGCACTGTTAAACTAACACATTTATATTTCAAAGTCTGGGATGCATTTTGGATTTTTTTAAGGGAATCATAATTGTATGTATACCACTGCAAATTAGGCAATAATGCAATGAAATATTTTTTAGGAGACGTAATGAATTCAATTCATAACTCAGAAAGGAATATTAACTACTGGTTATCTACAATTTAACAAACATTGACTGACAATCTCAATACCAAATATTGGCCTATATTTGGTGCTTCTTTAAAATTATTAATAAAAGGAACAGGCCAGGTGTGGTGACTCATGCTTGTAATCCCAGCACTCTGGGAAGCCAAGGCGAGAGCATCACTTGAGGCCAGGAGTTCAAGACCAGCTTGGGCAACATAGTGAGACCCCATCTCTACAAAAAATTCTTTTAAAAAAATCAGCCAGGTGTGGTGACACATACCTGTAGTCCCAGCTCAGGGGAGGCTGAGGTGGGAGGATCGCTTGAGCCCAGGAGTTTAAGGCTGCAGTGAGCTATGATTGTGCCACTGCACTCCAGCCTGGGTGACAGAGTGAGACCCTGTCTCTAAAAAAAAATTTAAAGTTTAAGCTTAAAAAAAAAGGAGCAGCTACATTTATTTCTTCAGTCATGTCAACGTACTTTATTGGGTAGAGCCTTGACTTAAGGACCACTGAGGCTCACCACATTATCCTCCAGGCCCCCAAGTGGCTAATATCTGAAGAGCAGAATTGTTACTTCCAAAAGGGCCTCAGAGCATTTGGCTAGCCCTCTAGTGGAAACAGTGGTGTCTTCTCTGTAGATGTATGAAAATGTGAAGCTATTAAAACATAAACATACCATGATGAAAGAGTCATCTAATTCATCTGTATATGCAGAGCACTCTGGGGGCAGGTGAGTGTGGGAGCAAAGAGAGGCCTGTCCAGAGGGGCAGGGTTGAGCTTCCAGAAGGCCCAGATGTCCACTGCAGTGAGGGGGCCGGGAGTGAGATTGGAGAGCAACAGACAAATGAGGCCCTAGGACACTGTGTCTGTTACACCATCTCCCAAGTGGGACGACTGCCCTTGTGCAGGTGCCAGGTCGTTCTTGCTGGATAGGGATGGATGACTGCTATGTCACATTTTAGTGGATGGCCACAGACACAGACTGCTTTATGGAGAGAATGAAAGTGATGATAATGCCGTACAAGAAGCTCATATAAGAAGCTTGGGAAGATGAGAATCAGAATCACATTCTTAAATACGGCTGCTGAGGAGAGCGCTAGACACAGGTGGTCCCAACAAAACCAGCAGCCAAATACTGAAGCTCATGCTGTACGGAGAACGGGTCTTACACGCAAAGCGGCCCCCAAATATCGAAGGAACCGAGAAACCAACGCATGGGCAGACAAATCCAGTTTATTGGCAAAGGGTGGTTTATTGAGGAACTTACACATGGAGGTGTGGTCTTGGGCGGCCACAGTTAGACCTCGGCAGTGTTACTCCCCAGACCCAGGGCTTATGTGCCATAGGGGAAAGGGCGTATGTGCTCTGTAGGCAATTTAAGGCATCCCTCCACAAGCAAGAATGCTACAGCCTATATAATTTGTGTGATAACATCAAGGTTGACGTGTTCTTACACTAAGGACAATAAATACAGTAGGAATCCGGAGGTATTCATGAGAGACTGGGACTAATCAAAAGTCAACGTGGTGGATTACCATCCAAGATGGAGTCAATCTTGTCTCCACAGGTGCCCATGAAGAAACAGATTTTCTTCAGGATTTGAAGGGCCGCTACCATCAGGCCATAGATGGCAATAATACTGACCATGACCACTGAAATGTTGGACATCATAATCAGATCTGGCCGCATAATTCCTGAAGGTGATGGCCAGGCCACTGTGCAGAGAGCCATGCTACAAATTCCATGGTAGCCAAGAAGCCCACGAGAGGGAAATAAAAAGAGGCATATTTAGGTTTGGTTCCAGACCTGAGTGGATGTGAAAGGGTGAATTCCGTGTGTGGAAAGCATACCCCAGAGTGGGACAGACAAGACACCACAATGTAGCAAGTCCATGACCTAGCTGACTAGACCCCATTTTAAATTGAGTCATAATTTACATAAAATGCATAGATATTAAGTAAAAATTCTGAGTTTTGATAATTATATACAGTCATATAACCATCAGCCAATACAAGAACATTTCCATCGCCCTGGAGAGTTTTTCGTACCCCTTTCCAGTTAATCACCACAAGTCCCTTTTCCCCCCCGCAGAGGCAGTCCCTATTCTGATTTCTTTTTTTTTTCTTTCATTTTTTATTTTTAAATTTAAAAAATTTTTCTTACGTACATTGCCCTTGCCCACCTCCCCCCTCCAGTCAGAGCCTTAAGCCTGACCATCCCCCAGATGGTGCACATCGCACTCATTATGTTTGTATATACCCATCCCTTCCTCCCCCTATTCTGATTTCTATCGATGTAGATTAGTTTTGCCTGTTCTTGAGTTTCATAAAAATGGAATCATATAGAATCTATTCTTTCTTTCTGGCTTCTTTTGCTCAACATAGTATTTTTGTGACTTATCCGTGTTGTTGCCTCAGTAGTTCATTCCTTTTTACTACTGAGTAGTATTTCTACATATGAATGTTCCACAATTTGTTTATCCATTCTTCTATTGGGTTTTTTTCCCCGTTTTTAGCTGCCATGAATAAAGCTGGTATGAACTTCCTTAAGTCTTTTTGTGGAACAGCATTTCATTTCTTTTGGATTCATACCTAGGAGTAAAATGTTAATTCATATAATAAATATGTTTAATTGTATAAGAAACTGTTTTCCAAAGTCGTACCATTTTACACTTCACCAGCAATGTTCGAGAGTTGCATTGGCTCCACATCCTTACCAACGTCTGGTTTGATCAGTCTATTGGTATTGTCCGTCTTAGCCGTTGTAGTGAGTTACATTTTGTTTTGACAAAACAATTACAACATCACAGACAGACTTCTAGCACATGACACCTGCAGTAATTTTTCTACTTTGACTCTACAAATGATTTTAGCAAATGGAAGCTCATTACCCTTCATCGCTGTCACCTGCGTTGCCTATTGCAGCATTACAGCCAACAGAGAATTACTCATTAAGTTGGTGTGACTGGATATTTAATGATATTGAGGAATTTTGAAACTTGGAGGTGTGTTAATAGAATTGTGGTTATGTTTCTTTTTAAAGAATCATTTCAGAGATGCATGCTGAAATATTTGTTCAAATAATTGGGAAAGAGAAGAAAGTGTCAGGAACAGTGTGATATTTGATGTTTTACCCAACTTGTAAGCTAAAATGTTAGCCTACCAGTTTCATATATGCTAGCAGAAGACATGAGAGTCCTGGGTCAGAAACAAAAGACTTTATTACTCACATCAAAAGTAATAGCCACACCTGTAATCCTAGCACTCTGGGAGGCCGAGGCGGGCAGATCGCTCAAGGTCAAGAGTTTGAAACCAGCCTGAGCAAGAGCGAGACCCTGTCTCTACTAAAAATAGAAATTAATTGGCCAACTAAAAATATATATATATATATATAAAAAATTAGCCAGGCATGGTGGTGCATGCCTGTAGTCCCAGCTACTTGGGAGGCTGAG
>CAUYRT010102434.1:0-12690 GCA_963574885.1 Lepilemur ruficaudatus
ACACACACACACACAGACACACTCTTTCTCTTTACAACACTCCATAAGTTTTTAGTAAATGTGAAATAAATTGTAACGTGCACTTATTTCTTACAAAGATTACTGTAAAAAGGAAGAAAAGAGAAAAAAATTGAAGACACAAAATGAGACGATGTGAAGACATGATAGGATGGATGATTTTAAATGACAATGGTACTAATTATTATCATTATCATTATTATTCTGTTGCAAGATATCTGGGCACATATACCTTTGAAAAAACTCCAGTAGCCTTAATGTATACATGTCTGTCTTAAACTTACCCTGACATGGAGAATTGATGGCTCCAGAAATAGAGCCAGATGACACTCTAAAAACTCAATCATCTACTCTTGCTGCCCCAGGTTTTCTTATGCTTTCCCCTCTACTACCACCTCCTTGCACTCCTCATTCTATAAACCCCATCTCAGTTCATAGGTCACTTCCTCGAAGAAGCTGTCCCTGTCTTGCCCAATGGCTTGCTGTAATACCCTATCCATAACGCTAGAACTGCAATCCCACAGAATTTTTCTAGTTGGCTATTTATTTGTTTCTCTCCCTACTTTTATATTAGTTCCTTGCTCTTTGTAAATAGGATGTTTTCTTAGATGCCAAAGGAATAAACTATGACAAAAAGATTAACGTAAGATTGCTAATGGTTGTGCACCATGGATAGGCAACAATAGATATTTCTGTAGTTATTCAGATTTTAAACTAGCTCAATCAGAACTCCAAAAAAGAGTACACAATTTCATTTTCTTTGAGGATAAAACATCTGTGGCCAAAAAGAGACAGCTGTTGTAATGACTTCACAGTGATATTAATATGTAGAATAATTATGAAAAACAGAGCAATCTGTTCTTAAGAACAAGTGTGGCTGAATTATTAATAGAGTTTATCACTGGAATTGTATGTAACAGTGGATCATCCACGATTTTATAATCTTTAGGAGTGTTGAAAGTGCTTTCATAACCATTATTTTAGTTTTATGGTTTTATCCTCTCATTGTAGCCTAGATATGCCTGAAAAGATAGCACCTTTTCCATTTTTTTGTAAGAGGAAAATAAAAATCATGGCAGTTAAGAGATTTTCCTAAGCGTTTGATGAAGCGAAATGGCAATGAATGGGTCAGACAAGGGGTTATCTGGAAAAATTGTTATGGTAAGGAATAACCCCAGAGAGAAAGGATACAAAGTAAAATTTACCTTGAGCCTTTTGCCCCACATCAGGTAGACTCCTAGAAAAAGGCAAATCAGGGTCTGGTAGGTATGCTGCAATGCGTGGTATGCGGCCATGTTGCAGCATTTGATTGCAGGGATCAGGAGATGAAAGTACATGAGATTAAATGCATCACCTTATATTTACAGAAGTAATAGGTATGTTTATTCCACATGCACAAATGCTGCCTGCAGCAAAATAAACGGTTAGGAATGTACCGAAATAAATAAATACACTAGTAAGTGTTCTAAGGGGGTTAAGAAAAGAGCAGAAAACAAAAAGTAAAACAAAAATGTTAGTGGAAACTATAAACCGCAGAAGATGCATTGTTTTATTTCATTATTTAGCTAATTTGGTTGTCTAAAAATAAGTCTAATTATTTGATGTCAGGGCACTAACATTTATTTATCTTCTACTTTACAAATGTCGTTCTTAAAATTGATATAATCTCAACCTCAATTGTTAGAAATACTAACAAATGGCGATTGTGATGTAGAATCAAAAAACATTCACACAGGAGCACCACTTATCCCCTTGCCATAGGGAAACTGATGGAAGGAAGGTACCACAAGAATCTAGATAGACGGAACAATCCGTTTTTGATAGTTATAAGAGGACAGTTGAAGTCAAAAGCTAGGGTAGCTGGCACCAACAGGCAGGTAGACTGAAGGGTTAGCGGTGCAATTATTCTCCTTAATAGCTCCAAATAGAAATGGCTTGGATGCAAAGAGGAACCTGTTGACTTTACTGGTAAAGGAAAAAAAAGAAGCAGAATGGAAGGACACACTGAAAATTTCAATTAAGCACGGAGTCCGCACCTCTGCCTCGCCCCAAGCCTCTATTTGCATTACGCCCACTTTCCATGTAGCTGTTGCCACCCTGGTCTTTCCTCGGTTCCTCAAAAGCAGCATACTGCTTCCCACCTCGGGCCTTTGCACACACTGTTACTTTTGCCTAAGGTGATTGCTCTGGCCTACGTTAACTAGTGTGCTTTGTAAAAATCAAGTTTAATTTTTAACAGTATACGTAGCATGACCATTTTCCTAAGCCTTCAGATAGGGAAAAAGAGAATGATTGCACCATGCCAGCATGACCAGACATCACTGAAAGAGAAAGCTAAATGGCTGTGTGATTTTAATAGTAGATGGAAGGGCACATACAACCAACTGGATTACAGAAGCAGATAACCAAGACAGAGGACACTTCACAGTATTTGGAAATAATCTGGGGTTGGGCATGTTGGAGAAAGGGATATAAAGCGCATATGGAGAACGAATCTCACAAGCACAGCACAAGACAAGCAAGTGCTTCTAAATTAAGTAAAAGATTTGTCTTCCCAAAAGATGCCAGTGCTCACTCGAACATAGAGACTGCCCAATTAGTGTGAGCATACCGCACAAAAAAACATGCATTATTATATCATTCTCTTGATTGCTCAGTGAAACTGAGTAAAGTTATATTTCCTACATCAGAGGTTACCACTAAGATTTTCTGTGCTTGAAAAAAATAGAGAATTTTGATAACAGATGTATTAGCCCTATAGCATAGAGCTGATTCTGTCTGATACTACGAACAGTTGTGGTTTTTTTTTTTTTTTTTTTGTAGTATATAAAGAGATACATCCAATTACAGAAACAATACCACCAACAAAAATGTTAAAAATGTTCTTTCTTCTTCCTAGCTATCAGGGAGTTTGGTTTAGAAAATTGAGTTTTAAAATATTATCTTGATTTCTACAAAGATTTTAATAAAGCCACAGAAAACATAAAACAAAAATTGTTGATTATTGATATCTTGCCCAACGCAAAGTAGACTGTGCTCATCTATCTGCATATTTGGCAGAAACTATAAATATAAATTTTGGCAAATTCAATTGAGACTATAAACTCGATACACTTCCCCCAGAAACAAAACAAACAAAAGAAAACATTACCTTCTAAAGTTGCAGCATACCCTGTATACAACACTGCTGAGGTGGGGTGTTATTTGGAAACCACTTTAGATTCCACATGTTCAAATTACCTCTTTACTTTAAAAGCATTTTTCCTGAGAAAGAACAATTTAAGTTAAAATGCCATCTAATATGTTTTGGAATATTTAAAAATGTCAGACATTTTAGGCACAAGTAGCTGGTATGGTCAATTTATAGATGCAAAGAGCCCAACTGACAAACAGCTAGTCTACCAAAACAAGTCTATACATAAAAAGTGGATGGGCATTTCTGGAGAGAAGAAAATTTATCTTTACAAGTCTAAAGCTTGCTGTTGCTAGTTAAGTAAAATCCTAAGTATCCCATGTTCCAATGCTTTTGTTGAGAGGATAATTAGCTTGATGTCATCACATTGAACTGACTTCTGGAATCAATGTCACATGTGTCTGCTAAGAGCAGAGCTGCAAGTCAAAGAGAAATTTGTGTGTATTCAGTTTTACCATAAAAGAGAAGAAGGATGTTCTAAAGGCTGCAGTCAGTCCAGAGAAGCATTGTCAGAAAAATAAAAAAATATTTAAAATATTCTATTGGATCATGAAACAAAGCAACACATCATTTTTTAATACAGATAATATCTGCTTAATTAGTCCTATTTTTATGTATTCTCTTTCTAAAATTCTTACATTTATGAATCTTAAGATTACATAATATATACAGAGTAAAAATGTAAACATTCAATAAAGGGTAAAGAAGCTAAAATAAACTGCTGTAACAGAATAGGGGGCAATATTATATAAATATTGTTACATTTTAACCATACATATTATTTGATTCGTTAGTTCTACTTAATTACTATTAATTGACATTGTTCACTAGCCTTATGGTTATTTTATCTTAGTATCATTTATGTAACAGAAAAGCAAATAATACAGAGTACTATATAGTTTCAAATAAAGACCTATGCCTCATATTTTTATTACAGCTATAATACCTATGCCTATCATTATTCATTATATAATATTGTTATGTTTTGGTTTCATCTGGATGGCTGAATCCTGAGTTGTCTCTCTATTAATACAGATGTGGTCACATTGATCAAATTTAACTGTCATTCTCAGGACATATCACTCCCTCCCTCTGATGGACATTTTCTTCAATTACATCTTCCAAGATAAGATCCACGTGTAACATTATCCCATCAATAAGGGGTTTTTTAATCAAAGCAAACAAAATTAATACTCCTTTGTGTCCTTACAGCATGCCTATCTTATAATTTGATTGGTATTTTAAAGGTACTTGTGCACATGCAAATCTTTCTTATCAAATACGGACAATCCAAGGTCGGGAGCCGGCCTCGCGCAACTTCACATGCATACAGCACCTCTGAGTAGACGGAGACCTTTAATTAATGACGATGAAATGTGTCTTTGCAGCCTCTGATAATTAAATACAAAACAACTAAATCACAAATTAGCAAGTCTGCCACATGCGTGCATGCAGATAAAGTCAATAATTACAAACTTTATTTCTTTCCAGATGATCAGAATTTTTGCCCTTGTTAAGAATAGAATACAGTTTTATGAAACATAACAGTATTGTTTGACTGCCTCACAAGTTCCGATCTTTATCCAAAAAAAGATGAAGCCAACCATATGTGATATTTTGTCTTATTAATTTGATGTGAAAACAGGTGAGATAGAATAGCTATTGATTATCTAGTTAAATAGGTATCACATACAACAACCCCTGTATACAGAATCTATGTGCAAGCAACAAAAAAGAATGAAAAAAATTATATCTGGTGATGGACTTACCCAATATCAAAAGTAAGAAGCCAGGAAAATATGTATTACATGGCAAAAAGAGTCAGGCAGATAACATGTGTCAAGCTATAGAAAATTCAAACAAAGATTCCTCCCATTGTTGGGTCCATGACAGAATAACTCCTGGTGAAGAACGGGAAGGACTTGGGAGAGAATCGTGGCAGACTAGGAACAACTTATGTTGGGGAAAATAAGAAAGCCCTGGAGATATCTGCCTTCTGATTATTGTTACAAATGGCTGCAGATTTCTAAGTCAATTGAATTTCAGAGTGGTTTTGGAGGATAAGCAGGTTTTGTGCAGAAAGAGATACGGGGAGATGATGATTAATGATCAAAGGGCAAGATTTGTTTCTGCAGTTTAAGAAGAGAAAATGGTGGGGAAAGACAGGAGGAGAACAATGTGGAACGGAGAAGTAATTTTAGAAGTAGCGAACTCCCGGCGAATGAGACGATCCCAATTACGAAGGGAGAGAAAACGAATATATACATGCAGAGTATAAAAAAATGAAACAAGAGTTTGATTTTTATTCTCGTCGCTATTATTGTTTGGACAATGAGTTCAAGGTTCTCTAACAAAGAAGTGAAAAAGCAGCCCTGACAATTTCCATAAAGTTAAAAGCTAGAAGGGATTCTTCCAGATTAATCAAAGAATCTTAGGGAGAACAGTTAGAAGCAGTTTCGACTCACAACAGTTCAAGGAGCGTGGGCACATGTAGGAAGAGTAGTGGAATAGTAGGAGTGAGTATTTTTAATGTTATTAGGGCTTCATCATGTGTGTGCATATGTGTTTGTATGTGTGTTTAGTGCATATCTAACACACACATACACACACACATATACCCACAGCCATGATGCAGTCCCAATGGCAATTATACTTCATTGAAGGAAAAAAAAGATTAAAACACTCAGAAGTAAAATTGAGATGTCTGATTTTTAAGAATTTTAATTATTTAGTCAATACATTAATTCCAGAAGTAAAAAATAACATATATGGTCACTTCATAAAATTTATTAATATAGACCACTACTGGAAAAGTCATTCAATACTGAAGTATTTATTTTCTCAGGCCTTTTGAGAATTACAGATCCATGCAGTTCATAAACTGTTAGAACTAAATCCCTGTCTTTCATTTAAAAGTTACATATACAATAAAGTTTTTTAAACTTACTTTGTCTCAGAACCAGTGGAAATTCTACTTTTCACTTAGAAATTTTAGGTTATGTTCCATATGCGTGATTTTGATTGTCACTTTTACATACTATTTTAATTATGTGTGATTTTTACAGTATCATTCTGAAAATTGAGAACACTGTAAAGATGACTGAGATTTAAAGACCAAAGGAAAAAATAATTGGACAGTCATTACCCTATGCCTTTATTTCTTTCTTGTTATTCTTAATTTAACATACTCTTCTCTAATTATTCTAAATTTCTTTTATATATGTATATTTTCTTTTTTTCCTTCAGATATAATAGACTCTGGGACTTTACTTCATATCTATATCATCTAGTACAATTTTTATTTGTTGTCTTCAAATTGTATGCTGATAGACAACTCTATCGTTCCTCTGAGGCAACTCATTATCTTTAAAACTCATCCTAACATTCAATTTAAAAGGTCAGGTATAAAAGTAGCATCAGAATTATATATGCCATCAAAACAGATCACACACAGTTTATAGTTCACCTGTATCAATTATTATGCATAAGGTTAGAAGTTTACAATAGGGCTTGTCATCTAAAGCATACTAGAAGTCTTGGCAATATTTCATACATTAATTCTAAAGTGAACAGAAATTTTTAAAAAACGCAGTATGTTGTTTTTGTTATAAAAAAATTATGTCTTAACACATCATTTTATTAAATATGTCTGTCTTAGTCCATTCTGTGCCACTATAACAGAATACTTGAGACTGGGTAATTTATAAAAACAGAAGTTTGTTTATGTCTCACAGTTCTGAAGGCTGGGAAGTCCAAGAGCAAGGCACTGGTATGTTGGGGCTCAGAACTTTCTGTTTTCAAGACAGTTCCTTGAACACTGAGTCTTTCAAAAGGAAAGAACATCATGTCCTCATATGGCAGAACAGCAGAAGAGAGAGAACTATAAACTCACTCTTACAAGTTGCTTGAAAAGGGCATTTATGTACTCTTGAGGGCTTTAATGTCATGACATAAACACCTCCTAAAAGGCCCTGCCTTCCTTGCTGGGAGTCAGGTTTCCAACATATGCATTTGGAAGATACATTGAGACTGTAATAATGCCTAACATTACCTTGCTGCAACTTTAATTTTTTCTCATTTCATTTAATATTTCTTTTATTTCCATTGCGTCTAATTATGAAGATATCTGCTAAGAACTAAATTTGTTAGAACAGCAAATATTTTGAACAATTACCCAATAAACTGAAGTAATTAAAGAGAAGCTCCATTTTTGGAGTGTCAAACATATAAGGCAGATGTGATCTTATGCATTTACCAAGTCAATGTCCTCATACCATTTTAATCATAGATGTGTAAGTTATTTAAGCTGTCACTGACGGGATCACATTTTTACTTTCTGTTGAATGTATGTGGCTTAAGGAGGATAAATAAAACAATGATTTACTAGAAAATAAGAGAAAGGGAAATTTCCTTTTTTGTGTCTTTCTATTATACAAAATCAATAATTTCAGGCATTTCTTTTAATGTCAATATATCTTTTTGATTTATAATAGGAACAATTAATAATTTATCCAACTGAAAAGATGGAACTTGTGAGAGTCATTTCATTGCTTTTCACCTAAACAAATGTAAATGGATTATGGTTTGGAGATCTGTTTAGGAGGAGGTAGCAAGAATCTTCTCAAATTTAAAAGAACTTAATAAATCTTTTGTCATTTGAAGACAATATTTGAGAATATTTGTACAGGAAGATTTGTATTTTGGTCCAAACTTTTAGCAGAACAATCTGTTTTTAGTCCTCAGCACCTGCTTCATAAGGTCAAGAGTGCAAAAGATATATAGTCCTGAGCGATAAAAAGTATTAAGTCTTCCCTCTTTTTTAATATTTTGGACATTCTCATGAAAATATAAATATAAAAAAACACTTTGAAAATTCTTCATATTAATGGTTTGAAATTTAGAAAAATGCATTTATTATTAATTGTTGTTTTTTAGAAGAGACTTTAAAAAATGTTTCAAATTTCCAAGCTCCTATCCGTCCCTCAGTACCCTATCCTTTAGCAAACAGAAACAGTCTCAATCTCCCCTATAATTCTTTGATTTATATTTTTATTTAAAGAGATCATCATTGTTTATCTCAATTGTTAATTTAAAAGAGTAAGGTATATAGAAGTAATTAAACTAAGACATAAAACAAATGAGAAATACAATGGCCTTGATGAGAATATGCCTCCATGGAAACCACCTGTTTCCACCTGGTCACCATTACTACAGGTGACCTTGCTTGTCCCAGAACTCCTTAACCTATTCCCTGGGGATTTTGGATCATCCCTACTTAAAAAACCTTTGCAGGATATTATTCTTCTTATAACTGTTTAAACAATACATTCTAGATGTCAGATATTTTTTCAGACAGCAAGATAAAAGTGAAAGCAGACACATGGTAAAATCTAGATTTTCCCTCCTATATTTGTGCTTTTTTTGTGTGTGTGAAATTTAACTTCTTTAAAGCTTTCAGGAAATATAGCTGAATTAATATTGATACTGTTACATAATGAGTATTTTTTCTTTTAAAAGAATCTATAAAAATGGAGGTGCAACTAGCCCATTTCTGTATTTGTGAAAATAATTATGTTTGCTGACAGTTTCAGTAAAGGCAGCCTATGTCCTGAGTTGTATCCAGCCCAGGGAGCAGCTCTGTGAGTTACTTAACTTGAGATTTGAGACCACTGTTGCAGGCTCACAGCCTTAAGGCTCAATCGTTCCAGAAGACTGGCTTTGTTTACCTTTGAGTTCAAAGAATTAAATTGAATGTAAATGCTGTTAGGTGGGCAAACCCTCTCCAGGATTACTTCCCTAGAAAGTTCACCCAGGCCAGCTTACTCATTTAGCTTTCCTGCCCAGTCCATTCTCCAAGGCGTTGGAAAATGTTACCTTTATAGAAAACAGACGTGATAAGACAAAGTAGACCACCTTTTTAACAAATCATCCAGGAATTGTTATTGCTTACTGTAAGTTTTCAAAAAAATAATTTATTATGCAGAAGACATAATTATACTACTCATCAGTTTTAAATGCCAACAAGTATATAAAATGGTGCTCAACATCACCTATTGTTAGGGAAATGCAAATTAAAACCACTATGAGCTATCACCTCACACTCATAAGGATGACTATCATCATAAAGACAGGAGATAACAAATGTTTGCAAGGTGTGGTACAAAGAGAACCCTAGTATACTATTAATGGGAACAAATTGGTACAGACATTACTGAAAACAGTATGGAAGTTCCGAAAAATTAAAACTACGGCTAGCATATGACCCCGTAATTCCTCTTCTGGGAATATACCCAAAGAAGATGAAATCACTACCTTATAAAGATATCTGCACCACCATGTTCATTTCAGCTTTATTCACAATAGCCAAGGTGTGGAAACAACCTAAACTCCTCTTGATAGATGAATGGGTAAAGAAAATGTGGATAGTCCACATGATGGATTATTATTCAGCCTTAAAAAAGGAGGAGATGTTGCCATTTGCCACATCATGGATGGATCTGGAGGGTATTATGCTAAGCGAAGTAAGCCAGATACAGAAAGAAAAATATTGCATGGTCTCACATGTGAAATATTAAAAAAGAAAGCTCAAATGCATAGAGATCAAGAATGGCACAGTGGTTATCAAGGACAGGAGATAAGGGGGAGGAAATGGGGAGAGGTAGGTCAAAGAATACAAAACAACAAACACCCAGTATGTACAAGTCTAAAGATCTAATGTACAACATGAGGACTGATGTTAATAAAATGATATTGTGTTAGGGATTTTTGTTTAATAAATAGATTTTAGCTTCTCTTGTCACACAAAAAATAATGTGAGATGATAGTAACCTGCTTCATTATAGTAACACTTTATGTATCCCATAACATCACGTTATAAACCTCAAATATACACAATAAAATTTATTTTAAAAATTCCTTTATGTGTTTACATAACTCATAAATAACATACATAATAACATAAAGTTCAAAGTTCTTGATATTCATGTTGAAGGACCCCCTAAATATGACCTCAACTTAATTTTTCAATTTTATACTATGCACTAATTTCACCCCAAAACTCCCATTTTTATTGAACATAACATATTCTTTCACTCAGGCCTTTTTCCCTATTTTGAGTTCAGTTACTATTGTTGCATCTAGCTTCATTCTAACTGACCTTATCCTGCGTGTTCTTCAAGTCTAGGAGAAAAAAGATCATCCCTGGTGAAGCTGCTTTGAGCCCCTTCCTGGCACATCGGTTTATTCAACAAATATTTAGAAAGTACCTACTCCACATCAAGCCTTAGGCCTGCCTTCAGGGAGGTTTTGCTCTAACAGGGGAAGCAGCATACAGATAAACCAACGTTTGTCCGATGTAATCGCAGGAAGCATCAGGGCTCTGGGGAGGAGTTACATGGGCAGAGTTCAGAGATGACTGGAACGCAGGAAGGCTTCTGAGCAGGTGGCAGAGGCGGGGAGAGCTGGTTGGAATGAGGGTGGCACCATGCAAATATATGGAAGGATGGTTCCAAGCAGACAGTACAGGAGGTTGGAAAGCATTGCAGAGAGAACAGCATTTGTGAAGACTGCTGAGGGCCTAGGAGGGTCTGGTGCAACAAACAAGAGGAGGCAACAGAAGGTGCAAACTGTGAGGATTTTATTCTAAATGTGACAGGAAGCTGTTAGGGAGTTTGAAGGAGGGAAGAGCATGGCCTGAATCATAGTTATAAAGGAGCTGTCCAGCTGCTGCGCAGGAGGCTCAGAGTGGATGCAGGGAGCAGAGACAAGCCTGCCATGATCCAGGGGAGAGATGAACACAGCTGGGAAGAAGGTGGGAGCTGGCAGAGGCTGATTTACGTGGAAGGAAGGATGGCATGATCTGCCAATGGACTACATTGGATGTGGGGAGTGAAAGAAAGAGAAAGTCACAGATGACTCCAATGTGTGTGGTCTGACCACTGGCATGGGGAAGAAGTGGGGAAGAAGTGGAGAGAAGATCAAGCAAGGTTGGTGGGCATAGAGATTAAGAACCCTGTCGGGCGTGAGCAAAGCTTGAGCTGCCTCTTATATATGCAAATAGTGACGGCCAAGAGAGCTTTTTAGTAGGTCATTGGGTATCTGAGTCTTGAATTTACAGAACTGAGCATATGATTTTAGAAGTTATAAGTTATTCATATTATTGTGAGAGTTCTTTTAGTCGTATTATCTCAATCATATGTGGACAAATCTGTTTTCCTATCATATTAAAAGCTCCTTGGCAAGAAAACATCATCACCTGAATGGTCTGCACAGTGACAGGTAACTACAAATGGACAGTGTACAGTGAAGGCTCCACAAGTACTGCTTGAACAACTTGTGATAATAAAATTTTCTTTTTAGATAGTTTACTTGATACACTGAATTTTTGTTCTTAAAACCAATTCTAAACTTTTTCAAGCATGTTTGATGTTGTTCTACTGGAATTATTTATTAACTATTATCACGTAAAATATCTCACCACTCTAATTCTTAAACTTGGAGGATATTTTTGTTGTTATTGTTGTTAATTTATGACATCAGAATGCTGTATGTAAGAAATTAAAGATTTAGTTCAGTCCAGAGAGGCCTTTAAGTAGCAATAATTTGAGAAACTATTGGCATATTTAGTTATTTTCCCTAAAGTCAAGCCAGCCATATCTGTTCTTACACTATTGCTTCACCAACATGTTTTTTTAAAAATATACTAGATTTTAAAACAAAATAGTATCTTTAAAAGTAAACAGCTTTACTGAGATATAATTCAGATACACTATAGTTCACCTAAAGTATACAATTCAGTGTTTTTTAGCATAAAGAGTTGTGTAGCCATCACCACATTCTAATTTTAGAGCATTCTTACCACACACAAAAGAAAACCTGTACTTACTAGCAGTCACTCAACTCAGCTCGAGGCAACCACTATTCTACTTTCTGTCTCTCTGTCTTGGAAACTTCCTATAAATACAATGACAAACTATGGGTGTCCTGTCAATGGCTTCTTTCACGTAGCAGAGCATTTTCAAAGTTAATCCATGGTTTTTTTTTTAAAGTAATCAAATTTTGTTTAATTTGTAAAATTGTTATTACTTACTCTACATTATTCAGGACTTCTCTTTCCTTTTTGTAGGAATTTATATATATATATATATATATTTTAAATTTCAGCATATTATGGGGGTACAAATGTTTAGGTTACATGTGTTGCCTTCCCCTCCTTCTCCCCCAGAGTCAGAGTTTCAAGCTTGCCCGTCCCCCAGACGGTGCGCATCGTACTCGTTATATATGTATATACCCATCCCCTCCATCCGCCTCCCATCTGCCCGATGCCTGATAAATGTTGCTCCTATATGTCCACTTAGGTGTTGATCAGTTAATACCAATTTGCTGGTGAGTACATGTGGTGCTTATTTTTCCATTCTTGGGATACTTCACTTAGCAGAATGGGTTCCAGCTCTATCCAGGAAAATACAAGAGGTGCTATA